>JAAXCT010001006.1:0-259941 GCA_012490785.1 Eragrostis nindensis | reverse complement strand
GGTGCACGGTTTTACATTGCCATGTCAATAGTTTTTTATTGGACTCTTTTAGTTGTTCTCTCTTCAAATTTGTATCCAAATCAAGCTACTATTTTTCTATGATTTTTAATTCCGAATTATTTCTATTATGAATTATTTTGTTATGAGTATGATGTTTAATCTAGACCGTTAGATGTTCATAAAATCCAACGGCTCATAGCTTTTCTTTTTTCCGATTAACGTGGTAATTTCGTGGCCTTGAGAGCGAAACGTGGTGGCTTCTTTTTCTCTTCAAATACTAAGATAATAGATTGAACATAGTAAGCTTACATCGTTTCTAAGTATTATTGCCTATATGTTTTTCCACGAAATTCAGTAACTAAAGCAAATGTATGAGTTTTGATCACTTATTAAGTCATATTGGTAATCACTTCAGCATTAATTTTTTCCTGTCTAAACTATAAATAGTAAAAAAATCATTCAATAGCTGAATCGTCAAGCTTTCTTTGAGTTGGGCAGCCTCTTGTTGACAATGAACAGATGTCTCCTCTGCATCTTTTAATTCAGAACAGGGCCTTTTTGAACCACAATATTTTGTCTAAATGAATTTTGTCAGAGAAAACTATGCCGCTGCACTGTCGGTGGAATGGAACACAAATGCAAATAAGACGATGATCAGAGTGTTTTTGTGCAGCAGTGAGCGACATTTTTTTTCTTGCTGAAATATACCACGATTCACGGACATGGAAAAGATAGTTTCACTGTTCAAGATCATGCACGAATATGATTTTAATGGGACATAACAGCTTAAACAAACACAAAAAAGGGTCATTCTTGCTGAAAGCTTCTATAGTGACGGGATCAAATTCATCAAGTTCAAATAGTTTCTAATCAGTAACCAATGACCAATAGACTGTTTATTCGTACTAAGGTTGCAAGACTGTAAAAATGGCAACAGGGACACAAATCTAGTCTCTTGTTGGTACTATTTGGCACATATTAGCAGCAAACAAAAACTAGTAAGGGTATGAGGCTGCAGTACCAGCTAACATGCAGCAGATTAGTAGAATAATTAAGGAAAGGAAATTCAGTTATAAGTGAATACTTATTTAGCAATAAATATTTTATTCTTGTACATCATCTAGTAATTAGTACGACAATTCTGCTATGATCATTTTTCTGGAAGAAAGACCGTTGTCGAACTGGTACTTGAGAAAGAAAAACAATGAGGCACCATATGTATAGATCATATCACCGTGTAGGCCTGTTTGAGAAATAATCATTAATTGCGTAGCCACAGAAAAATTTAACCTTTGGCTATTCATTAGCTAGTGCACAATTGAGTTCAAGAATATCTTCTTCTCCTCCCGCTTAAACCCTCCTTTCTTGTCATCTCTTCTTCTGCCAGCAGAATCATGGTATTACCCGGCAGGTGGTGATCAACAGTTTGGTAATGCTGCTTCTGAATATGTGTGTTACACAAAGTGTACTATCATGAACAAGGAAGTGCCGTCAGGATTGCCCTTAGAAACAGTTCCTGCTGATTATTGGACAATTTCAGGGAAGCGTTTTGTTCATTTCATCACTGCACAAAAGAACAAGTGAAAATCACTATAATCTTATTTTTCTTAAAACTCATGAAACATTTCAGATAATTCAAACGAGATAATTAGCACCTATGGCTATCTCTTGGATTATAGGACATGATATGTTCAGATTACAAATATAAAGTCATTGATTTACTACTTGTTTTCTGCTAGCTTGGTTTTTCCTTAAATTAGAACATAGAGCTAAAAACAACTTTTTAGCTCTTAATTTAATTTCAAGCTAGTATGAAATAAGCCATTTCATCAAGATGGTAATACTTCGAAGAAGGGAAACCTCAAATATGCATGCATCAGATTTTTGATACATCAATTAACAAAATGGCACCTTTTCCTTAAGTTCTGGCACATAATTTAATCCATGTTTCATTGTAAATATCTGACTAACAATATGTGGTTCAAAAGCTGAAGATTTTTTTGTGTTTTTTTTTTCTTTCATTCTGTTTGGTGATCTAGATATACAGAAAAGGGCATTTGGGTATTAGGAAGGAGTTAGTATCAGCGAGAGGCGATCAACCTGCTCATACTGTACATTTTCAATTGCTGAAATTTCTATTTTATAACCTGTCTAAGTTTTGCTTGTCTGAATATATTCAGAAACAATGTAAGACTACTGAAATGGAATGACAACATGAAGCACAGAAAGGTCGACAGTTCCCGTAGCCTTGAGGAAGCACTATATTAATCTCAGAAACTATCACACAATTTTATACCTAAAAAATTTGGTTCTAGGAACAAAAACTCAAGTGGTAAGGCACCCATGCAACTCCCGTGACATAGGCCCTGGCCATCAGGAGGTACAAGACCTCTAAAAAACAGAACATATAAAAAATGTAAGACTTCTGCTATTATGGAGAAGCTACAATAGATAGAAGCATCAGGCAAGCCCTTCATATAGATTCTGTTCTGCCTCACTAGACAAAAACTTCGGCAAGTCAATTTCTCTCCTGAAAGTGACACATCTTTTCAAGCCAATAAGGTTGTTCAGATGGAGAAATTATGATTAGATAGCATGTGCTGAGCCGAAGTTAACACGAAGAAAAATCACAAGCTATCAATGACAAGGATTAGACAGTGAAGCATTTGAACGAACACCTCGTATGCGTGATGCATAGCGATGACCTCGACGCAGGCGATCTCATGCGCGACGTCCTCCATGCGTGCTGGCGCGGCACGCCGGGCTGCTCAACTCCGTGAGTGCAGGCTGGAACGATGAGGCCGGAAGCCCGGCCAGTTGGGGTGCACCAAGAGCCGGAGAAAGGCGGCCGGGGCCGATCAATGGGGTGGGTGCGGCTGGGGGGAGGGCGCGCTCGACGGGCCGAGGCAGATGGCGTATGCTTAGCGCTGCAAGCGGGGCGGGCCACGCCGCAACGCCGTAGCGGGCTGATGCTTAACGGTATGCTTAACGGCGCAGGAAGAAGGGCCGGGTGCGGCGTCGCCGAGGCTGAGTACGCCGGGTCGGAGACGGCGGCCGAGCAGCCGGAGTACGCCTTGGATAGCTGGCCATCGTGTACGGGAAAAGAGAAGGCCTTGCCGTGCAGGACGAAGTAGGAGAGCTAGCAGAGGGGAACGGCCTGTGCAGGCAGTGGCGTAGCAGGGTGGGCCGACCAAAATTTTTTTCGCCGCGCAACAAATTTGAAGCGCAAACAGTGAGGAAAATAATTTCTGAGGAAACTATAGTAAAAGTTTGATAGCTTGGTAAAATGTCTTACAAACATAGTAAATCAACAATAGTTCATTACAAATGTACATGATTAAAATGATAAAAATAAGATGAAAGACTAATTTTTTTTATCTTTTTCGGGCCATCGCATAGACAACAGAACAAAGGTATAAGATCACATTTAGTACTTTGTCCTTATCTTTGGTTTCAATTTCTGATTTTGGGAACAAGTGTACATGATTTTGGGAAGGTTCACGATGACAAGAGAGAGAGGCCGAAGCGGTGAAGCTAGGGCCCGTTCTCGGAATTGGGATCAATCGAAGGAGGCCAGTAGTCCTGCCTGGCTCCCTCGCTAATAGGCTGTTTTCTCTACAGTGTCTGCTCGACCTGGGCTCTATACAAGGGTGGGGGTGGGTCATGACCCAAATCTCTAGCTCCGCCAATGTGTGCAGGCGGAGCGCTGCAGTCTCTCTCTCTCTCTCTCTCTTTCTATCTCTTTTTGGGTAGGCAGAGCGCTGCAGTTTGGGAGGACGGAAGAGTGGATGTGTCTATCCATCGAGGAAGACGAAGAGGAGACGGGAGGACCTCATTGCAAGACCCTATGATTTCACACTTCTAGAAGGATCCAGACGTAAGGGTCAGATGAAGCAATCCGACGGTCAATGTTTTCTGTTGGCAAGATCCAACGGTGGAAACACTATAAAATGACGTTGATTGGTTACTTTGCTTGGAAATGCCCGCATTTTACCATATTAGAGATTTGTTTTCACAGACAGAACATTGGATTTCTTTGGCTGGAACATTTTATTTTTTTGGCTGGAACATATGGTTTTCACATAGATCAAAACTGGATTGCACATTATATAGCAAAATATGCTTGTAGGGAGACGCCGACAGCGGCTTGGTTGCGACGGGCTCCAGATTTTACTGCACACTTTGTGTCAACTGATTGTAACCCTCTTTGATCTAATATAAGTCTTGCTTTCGTCGCAAAAAAAAAAAGATTACATTCAGGTTCGAGGAAACCATGTATCACCGAAGGAGCATATCAGCTTGCCACCCTTCCAACGATGAACTCATAACCAGTTTAGCACACTCATGAGCTATTGTATTACAAGAAGAATAAAAGCAAACATGAGCCACCCAGCCTCACCTTATCAAAACACAACGTCTGCACTATAGATCAAAACTGGGTTGCACATTATTACCGACTCGCAAGCAACGCCGCCTCTCCAAGCCATTGCCGTTGCAACTTTTTCAACGATGGGTTTTGTGAAACCGCGTTGCTAAAAGTTTTAGTGACGGGTTTTGTAAAGCCGTGTTGCTAAAAGTTTCAGCTACGGTTTTGTGACTATGCATCTCTAAAGGTCTTAGCGACGTGTTTCTGAAACCCCGGTCTCTATAGTCAAAGTTCAACGAAAAAATCAACGGTGTCATATAATAAAAAACGGATGGACAGGTACTCTAGGAAGGAGTACATATGGATACTGGTTCCCATATGCATTAGTGTGGGAAATAATGGCAATTAACTAGAGTAACCTAGGAGGTGATAGCTGTATGATTTAATTTGGAACAAGCTACGGAATTGATATGCATTAGCATAAGATCAATGAGAATTAATTGGATGGAAAATGATTAGATAGCTTTTATTGTGGATGGATGAGTAAATATATAGGTGGAAATTTTCCTCAACGCTTTCAACCTTTCATAGTTTATTGTTATATATATTATTATATATATATAAGATGTATAAGAAGAAGACGATTATAGTTTTTTTACGGTGAAAGAGAACTATAGTTTATATAAGGACATATTTTCGAAAGATGTAAATAAAAGGCGGATTCTTTTCTGTTTTTTTAAAAAAAGGTTCAGTCAACAACTGCTATCCCTGGTAGGAAAACGGCATGACGAACCATGATTAATTGAAAATGATCCACTTGGAATCTTGGCAGGAAAGAAACCTACCAAACTAATTTGGAAGCTTGTACAGAAATACTCCTACGGACCACTAGCATGATATTGTATTGACTATTGACAGCTAAAATACTTTTATTTGGGAACTTGTCACAAAATTAGCTGGAAATTAATGACTACGATTCCTATGGTGAGATTGTATAGATGGGTGACAGCCTGTCTGTGATCAATTAATTATTTCTAACTTTAATTCCGTTTTCACCCCTATATATATAGGAGTATCACCCCATACATATGTAGACGAAGCACACGTTATTGCTGAATTCTTCCGCCAAAACACTACCACTCCCAAGAGCTTCTGTCTTTCTACATGGAGAAATACACCAAGCACACGGTTGCAATAGCGCTGCTTTCTCTGCTTCTTCTTGGATGCTTTGCAAACCAAGCCCTTTGTAAGTGAAAACTGCTAAAATATTTTCTATGTTTTATTCCAGTTTTGTCATGATGTTTGCAATGTTCTGCGTCCGAGTATGAATCCATCGGTTTGTTTATGCCTTGTTGTACGATCTATTTCGAGTTAATATTACGAGCGGTAAAAACATGCACATATAATAGTCTAGTGCCATATCTTTATTTAAAGTTAATCTTTCATCCATGCATCCGACATAAATTATCCAATATTTTGGTTGCTTAATTTGGCATGTTTGACAAACAGGCCGAGGCACGGATGGTCGAAGCGACATCAAAGACTTCGGTAGGGACCCAGATTGCTGGTATAACCGTACAGGTTGCAGAGCAATCTTCAGATATCAGTGCTGGTGTTGTCAGACTGACGAGACATGTTATCGTAATCAGGCTCAATGCAAGCAACAGTCCGTATGCAAAAATTGAGAACTAATTATGAAGGGAAACGAACGTGATGATGAGCAACGACTAATAAATAAAAGAAATAAAAGAAGATTGTTGGGCTATGTATTTCGAGCTTTTCTACATGGCGCAACCCAACTTTGATTGTCACTGTTCCTCAACTCATGTGCATTCTTGCCCTCGCAAAACGGGTAAGAAAACTCAATTCGATCACCCGCCACGCTTGGCTGAGGTAAACAGATGAACGCGATCGAAATTCCTTCGTTCTTTTTTTTTTTTGAGCGGAAATTCCTTCGTTCTTTGATCCAACGAGCCGGGGAGGTTGGCACCAACGTCCTCCTCCACACGGCACTTCATCGAGCGCTCGAAACAGTAATAATGCACTTGCCACTCCATCCTTGCGACGGATGCCGGCGGCCAGCTAGCGTCCTCGCCGTGTAGCTAGGGATCAACACGAAACGCACACCACGCTAGACAGAATATGCCCGCGCCATGAGCCACGCTCGACGGCCATCAAGCTCTCCTACCGAAGGCACTACATCGGCTTTGAGACTGGTAGTGTAGCAGGCGAAATGCCGCTCCCCCTCTTTCCAACCTCTGTTCTTCCGGTTCCTTCCCAACCCACCACTCAATCTCGATTCACACACTGACTCCATCCACACAACAGCGACGTTTCTACCCATTCGCCCGCCCATGAACACCAAATTCTCCCCGTTTATCATCTCAGTTTCATCAAATTGTTCGTCAGCCTCTCCCGCGCTCACCACTTGTTCGACGAAAGTCCCCACCCACTGCTCACCAAATCGCCGGTCCCTGTTGCACCTCTACACCCCTCATTTTGACAAAGCCACATAGCAGGGAAGGTCCAGCATCCCCTCCACCCCCAGACCCGGGCCCTACACCAACTCTTCGATGCTCACACCACTCATGGCGAGGCCCGTCAGTTGCAATGAGTTCCTTATGCTGGAACTGCGGGGGATTCAGCTCAAGAGCTCAACGGCCTGGTAAGGTCGTTAAACCCCAAGTTCATCTTCCTTTCAGAGACGAGCATGAGTGCTAATCGAGCAAGAAATCTAAAGTGGAGAATTGGGCTGCGCAACTGCCTTGCGGTGAGCAGCGATGGTGTAGAGGTTAGAGAGCAGCTCTTGCAGTTAGAGGGCTCTGGCCCAATCCGTAATAGGGAGGTTATACGAAGAACCAGCTTGATGAACTCCTTTATCGAGAAGAAATGATGTGGCTGCAAAGATCACGAGTGGCGTGGTTGGAGGAAGGGGATCGTAATACCAACCTTTTTCATAGGAAGGCTATATAGCGAGCTAAGAAGAGTAGGATAAGAAAGATGAAGACAGACAATGGTGATTGGTGTGAGGACCAGGCTGCAATGCGTGGAATGGTACAAGATTATTTTCAGACTCTTTTCCATAAGAATGAGTCCATTCAACCAGATGAACTAGTGTCATTGTTTGCCTCCAAGGTCACTACTGACATGAATAGAAGCCTCTGTAAAGAATATTCAGATGATGAAATTGAAGATGCGCTCTTCCAAATTGGGCCTCTAAAGGCCCCTGGCCCTGACGGTTTCCCTGCAAGATTCTTCCAACGTAATTGGGAGCTAATGAGCGACCAAGTCATAATTGCAGTTAGGGAATTCTTCAGAACTGGTATTATGCCTGATAGTGTGAATGACACGGCAATCGTATTGATACGAAAGGTGAACTTCCCTGAAACACTCAAAGATTTTCGGCCAATTAGTCTTTGCAACGTTATATACAAGATAGTATCAAAATGCATTGTCAATTGGCTGAGACCCTTGCTGCAAGGGTTAATATCGCCAATGCAAGCAAAGCGCCTTCATTCCGGGATGTATGATCACAGACAACGTGCTTATTGCTTTTGAATGTATCCATGCCATAAATTCAGCTAGAGATGATAGAAGCAAGTTTTGTGCGTATAAATTGGACCTTTCCAAGGCATACGATTGTGTAGACTGGGGCTTTTTACAAGTGTTATTGAAGCTAGGCGTCCAGTGTGACTGGGTGCAGAGGGTGATGACATGTGTAACCTCTGTGCGATATTCAGTTCGCTTCAATGGGACGTCGTCGCCGTCTTAAGGTGAAATTTAGGAGGTGTTTAGAAGTTGATGGCACCTGCAATATCTGTGGTGTGGAATTTGAAAGCAGTCACCACGCAGTAGTAAACTGTTCAGTGGCCAGATCTATTCGTAATGCCATGAGAGAGCTCTGGCCGCTGCCGGACGAGCAACACTTCAGGTACTCGGAACATGACCGGTGTCTGCTGCTACTTCAGAATGCGAGTGCGGAACAGAAGGACCTGACTAAGCTCTTGCTGTGGCATACATGGACAGTGCACGATAACATTATCCATCAGTCAGGTAATGTTTCAGTTACCAGCGCAGTTCATTTCCTCTTGAGCTATCGCTCTACTCTCTTGCAACTTAAAGAGAAACCAGAATTAGGTGAGAAGGGGAAGCAAACTATCAGGGATCAAGGAAAGAAGCAGAAGCCCAAACTAATACATGGTGCCCAGGATCACCTGTTGGTTCCTCCGGTTCATGGCTGGGTTAAGGTAAATGTTGACGGTGCCTTTATTCAGCAGACTGGGGAAGCGCAGCAGACTGGGGAAGCGGGTACTGGCACGGTTGCCAGGGACCATGCAGGGAACGTCATTTTCACTTCCTGGAGGGTGCTGTTCAGATGTGCTACGACCATTGAAGCAGAAATGCAGGCTTGTGTGGAGGGACTGCGACTTGCGTCGCAGTGGGTACAAGGGCCAGTTCACCTAGAATCTGACTGCTCCCGCGAGCGGTGTCCTCCCTGAACTCGACGCATGAAGATCATTCAGAGATAGCATTCATGGTAAGAGAGGCAAAGCAGGTCATGCAGTTGATGCCGCTAGTCCGTGTGATTCAGGTTAGTCGCGAGCGGTACAAGGTGGCGCATACCCTTGCGCAGTTAGCTGTTTGGTTGAGGCAAACGCCCACTTGTATTTCCCAACTAGTTGAAACAGAATGTAATGTTACTCCTTGATCAATAAAGCTCGCGATTTAAACCTCAAAAAAAAAAGGAGCTCTCCTACTGATCATGCTTTGCCAGAGCTCGACCGGCATTGGTTCTGCTGTTGTCTTGTGCCGTGGTCTGAACAAGTGTAACTCCATGATTTTCAGATTTTGGAATAATTTAAAATTTGTATAGAATTAACTAGGGTGCTAACATTTTATTAAGTAGAAGGTTTATTTTGTAAATTAAAATAAATTAATATAAGTTTTGTTTTGAAATAAAAAGATAAATCTACTCATAACCTAGGCCCAATCGGAAGCTAACAGTTCTTTTATTCTTCTTTCCTTCTCTTTTCTCCATGGGCTGGCAAAGCAAAGCCCAGCGACCCTGACGGCGTTCCTCCCGTGCAACACCCTTCCCGGCCCAGCCCAACATGGATGTCAACGTATTTTTGTTTCTGTTACATAATGTATGCTTCTTACCTGTAATTCCTAATTGATCTAAAAAAAAACCCTGTAATTCCTAATGCATGTTCATTCATAATGAATCATAATACATAATGTATGCTGTCTATGTCATTGTACATGCCCTGAAATGGGGAAGTCACCGGCGTAGCTGGACAGAGCAGTTTTGTCCTCCTAGGCACAAACAGAGAGCGCGCTTGTCTTTTTTTGTTAAGTCAGAGCCACGCGCGGTCGGGGTTCGTACACTCTATTTCAGCGGCCTCGTCGCCTGCCATGGCAGTGAGTAGTGACGTCGGTTTTGAACCTACTAACAGGCGAGAAAAATACTGAAACAATATCTCATTCTCATTGGCCTTAGGGCATGTACAATGACATAGAACAGCAGCTGTCTAAAACACTTATTCTAGACAATACAAAATTAATTGTTACAATGCATCGTCTATTAAAGGTCGTCTGAAAGAACTAAATACAACGCTACAGATAGCAAAAGTTTGTATACAATGGTTTAGACGGTTGGGACTGTCTATTAGACGGCAGTGAGCCGTCTGGTGATTACTAGACGGCTTTCTTCTCTCTCCTCTTTCTCTCTCGTCCACGTCAACTAAAATCCTAAGTGGCATCTCTCCCAGACAGCTGATGTCACCCCACTGTACACGCCCTTAGAGATGGACGAAGTGAGGACGTGGAGGGGCTTCGACCGTGTGGGCCTTCTTCCCTTTCTTTTCTGTCAGTCTCCTCATCTCTAGAGTCTGGAACGTCCAAAACATACATCATCGAACCAGCATTCCACGGTGGCGGAGCAGAATGGAGACACATTTCTGTACAGATCCCTCCTCGAACGTCAGGATCGAGGACTGGGACTGCTATAAGGAGACGATTGCATCAAAGCCGAGAACCGTGCACATTCCTTCGCCATATCAAGCATCACGATGTACTTGTGGTCATGCCGCGCGCCAATTAATGTGTGTGTGAGAGGAGAGGATTTCGAGCGTGTTCGACACGCATGTATGTATGTGCCCTGGATGACCAAAGCGCAAAGCATATCATGCATCGACGTGGAAGCGGCTTCAAACGGTCAAGTGCATACTAGCAAACTAAGCGTATGTAGCACGGTCATCACCTCTTCTATCCATTTCTCGATTCAAAATATATACTCAGAGGATGCGACAATGGCAGACTTTCTTACAAAAGTTGTCTTTATCGCAACCAAGAGTCGCATATATAGTCCTAATTTAACGCAATGCAGAGATTGGTGACTTCTTCTAGATCTATAAATCACTCAGTCTGCTACTACCTACTAGTCTCCTAGGTAGTGACGGAACTGAGACATGAAAATGAAAGGGACTCAAGCATGTTTGTCGCATAAGTGTATGAGTAATTTAATTGGATGGCAAAGACTAAGAGAAGTTTTATCTACCTGTATGATCTAGATTATAGTGTTCATGTATCTAAAAGTTGAAATTGGTATACTTTTAGCTTAAACTTTGTTAATACCTCATGTGTTAAGCACTAAAACTAATGAATAAATTTTAAAATTTGGGGGGGGGGGGGGGGGGGGGCATGGGCCCTGCCATCCCCCTTAGCTCCGCCACTATAGTCTTGGACTTTGATCCAGGTTTATTTTTGTTGTGACACAAGAGAGAGAATACACAGGGCGTCGCTACTAGAAAACAACTGTAGAAAGACATCATAAGCATAATACCCAACTGACCGCACAGTTCTCTAAACACTTGTTCATAACCGTTTTCACGTACAATATGAACCCTGTGGACCCGCTTGCTGCAAACAGAAGGAGGAAGACTGCGACCTGCAGACAATCACAATTGCACGTAAATAAAACAAAAATAAAGAAAAACTGTAGTACATATTCATGATGAACGTACTAGATCTCCCAGAACCAGAACAGTCAGTGTTCGTGAGTTACGCAAGGAACGCTTCACCGCAAGAGCGTACCCGTCCTTTAACATCGCAAACAGGCTCCAAGCGCACTGTAGAACAAGTGCTCCGGCTACATAGCTGTTTCAAAAAATAATAAGTACTATTTTAACAAAAACTACAGCAAAGAATGAACAGGTTTTATCTCTTTTTTTTTGTAAACAAGAAATACGTTTTCTCTTTCTTTTTAATGCTCATTATTTTTCTTTTATTTATGATCAGTGTATGCTAAATTAATTATCTTGTTTTCAGATCTCATGCTTTTAAATGTGTTCAGCACTTTGAATGAACAGGTTCAACATTTTAAAAACTAACTAGTTCAACAATTTGTGGCGAAACCCACTAATGGTAGTTAGCATTGGACAACGACGTTACATGGTGCGCCATCACCACCGCCGACATTGGGCTCCTCGACGCGAGGCTTTTCTTAGACTAGCTCGACATCTTCCTCGGTCTGATGCCACTTGGTGGAACCCCTCATCTACCTCAGGGATGCACACTCGTGCTAGAGTGTGAGAGATGCGGGCTCGAGGGCACAACAATGCCGACAAATGCCGCAGCGATGAACATTGGCTTTTCTTGTAGCAATGCTTGACGAACAATTGAGGTTATAGAAAAATAACGATTTTGTTAACAAAAGCTGCCCAATGTCACAACTTTCTTTTAGGTGAAGCTCTCTGAATTAGAAACCAAATTTATGTAACTTACGAATGTCGATACACGATTGATCGGCAGATATTTCGATCGAGGGAGCAGCAAGCTGTATGAGACCAATCTATTGCACACAGAGATTTTATACTGGTTCGAGACGCCCAAAGAATATTAACCTTATGTTCAGTGTGAATCGTGTTAAATGTGATGGAGGTTCTGTTAGAGTTGCAGGACGCGTCATGTACCTCCTCATATGGAAGTTACATGTATATTTATAGGCAATCTTTGGATTTTCAATTTTGTATAGGAGCATTTTTCTTGTTATATACTCCCTCCGTTTTTAATTATATGACACCGTTAACTTTTTCGTTAAACTTTGACCAACAATATAGATTTAAATAATTACTTTTTGAATGTGAAATGAATATCATTGGATTCATCATCAAAAACACTTTAAGGTTAACTGATACACTTAGATATTTACACAAATCTTTATCGATGAGATGAATGGTCAAAGTAACGAAAAAAGTCAACGGAGGGATATAATGTTAAGTGTTTCAAAAATGTAAGAAAATCTTTTGACAACTTGTAAGAAAAAATTAACCAGACACACGAAAAAAATAGCAGGCAATGAACCATTTGGGAACTTGTAACAGAAGTTGCATGACCGTCACGAGTCTGCAGGAATTTAAGCACTAGCAACAAGGTACTCAAGGATTTATACATGCATGACCACTCTCTCCACGACCAATTTCTTATTTTGTTTCTAATTATATTGCCAGTGCCCAGCTGCCACTACAGTATACAACGTTCTTGATTTTGGATATTTTTCTTTACCGAGTTTCATTAACAGAAATGGTAGTGGTTTTAATTTGCTTGGATGATGTGTTGGAAATAAGGAAACCTTTTGGAAAGTTGTAAATAAAAGCAGGAAATTAACTATCATAAAAAAGTTCAGCCAAAAACTGCTCTCCCTGGCAGGAAGAAAACAGGAAAATAACCACAACCGTAAACGGTACAGTAGGAAACTTGAGCTAACCTTGGCAGGAAATAAACCACTACCAAAATCATTTGGGATCTTGTCACAAAATTAGCATGATATGGAAACGTATCCAAAATTAACTGGAAATTAATGACCACAGCCAGGAAAAGAATGCATATATGCATGACAGGCTGTTCGTGATCAACTTTTCCTTTTTTTTTTTGAGCCGAAAGAAGATTGTATTAATCTGTAGCTGAGTACAAACTCATGCTATCGTTGCCGGATGCGGGAAGGGAGGGGGACCAACGGTGGTGCGGCGGCTAGTTTTTCGCGGTGGCGGCGGCTGTTCCCAGCAGGCGTCGCTAAGTGGGCCACACTCATCATCAACTTTTCCTTTTTGATAATTGTGGTTTCTAACTTTCATTTTGATTTAACCTATTTATATATAACCCATATGAATAGGTGAATCACACACATTGCATTCTTCCGCCAGAAGAAGACCACAAACTGTCCCAAAAGCTAGCTAGCTGCCGTGCCTTCCTACATGGAGAAATACACAAGAACACCCTTGCAATAGTGCTGCTTTCCCTGCTTCTTCTTGGATGCTTTGCAAATCAAGCCCAATGTAAGTGAAAACCGATCAAAATATTCGCTATGTTTCATTACAATTTTTTACTCAACTGGCTGTTCAGACATCAGTGCTGGTGTTGTACCCTTGACGAGAAATGTACTCGTACACAGGCTGAATGCAAGCAAACCACCAAATGCAACCAATGAGAGTGAGCTTTACATATATTAGTCGAACAATGTAATAAGAAGCAACTTGATGATGAGCAATGAGAAAAGGGAATAAAACTTGGAAACTTGAGCTGTCCCTATGTCGCAGAAAATAGACCACTAAAAAAACTCGTTTGGAAATGTGTAAAGGAGTAGCACGATGTTGGCCGCTATATTTGGTAACGACGCCGCTCCCACTCCGGTGGCCACTCCTACCAGCTGACCGCATCTGTTTCACAGCCGAAGCAGATCAAAACAATTCCCGGCGCTGCCACGATCCACGCCATCGACTTCTTTTACACCTCCTCAGGGCTCTCGGGCCTCTTTGCCCCCGCGCTTGGTTGTGGTAAGCAACTGAACACGATCGAAATTCCTTCCATTCTTTGATCCAACGAGCCGTGGAGGTGGAGGTTGGCACCAACGTCCTCACGCCACGCGGCACTTCATCTGGCATTGGTTATGCGTTGTCTTCTGCCGTGGTCTGAACAAGTGGCGGCGGAATCCGAGCACTGGTAGGGAAAAAGGAGGAAAATAATCGACCGATCGAAAATGGTTCACTCGGAAACTCGAGCATCCTTGGCAGGAATAACGCACTACGTACAAAAAATCATTTAGGAACTTCTAGTTAGCATCATTATATTGACCTCTATAATATTAGTCACAAAATTAGCAGGAAATATGTATATATATAGATGCATGCGGTTTGTCTGTGATCAATTGATTACTTTTTGCTAATAGTGGTTTGTAACTTTGATTACGAAAAAAAAACTTTAAGCATATAGATGAAGCACACATTGCAAATCGCCAAAAACACCACAAACTCATCTACATGGAGAAATACACCAAGGATACTGTTGTCTTTCCCTGCTTCTTGGAAGCTTTGCAAATCGAGCCTGTTGTAAGTGAAAACGGTCAGAATATTTCCTATGTTTGTTCCATTTTAATTTGGGAACATCCGGTCAATTGCCCCCCCACCCCCCACCATCATCTTGTTCCCAGTACGTTAACCTGCCACTCAACTACGTTCCGAGTTCCGACACTGGATTGAGATGGTCACATCCAGTCTCAGCTCGGGGATGAATGGCATGCATGATGAGCAACGAAGCGCCAGCTTACTATAGTGACGGGTCATGGAAATAAATTGCAATTCAAGCCACAAGAGGAATTCAGGGTTCAACTTCCAAGGTATCTTGGACAGTAAAATAACAAGAATAACATCAAAATTATAAGAAATTCTCGTAAGTACTAGTCAAGTGGTGATATACGTGTCAAACCAACAAAATGCGAGGAGTTCATTAATTACCTTATCTTCCACAGCGATATTACATGACAAACCAACAAAATAAAACAAATTCATCAATGGGAAGAGATGAAAGATAGCATCAATCAATGGTAGGAAAAAAGTTCTGGCAGGACGTGTTCAGAGTCTTCATGATCAGACTAGTAGTGGTATTCATTCGCCTTCTTGAAGATCCCAGCCTGGGCAGAAGCAGCACCATCGGAGGTCACGGCCACAATGATGCAATCCTTCACCTGCTGGGTGCTGAAAGGAAACTTCTTGTTCACAATGGAGTTGAGGTATGCAGCTGCTCCCTCACGCAGGAGGGCACCGACACCGTCAGTTCTGGTGTTGGACAGTGCGTCATGCAGATTCTCAAACTTCTTGCCGACGATCAAACTGCAGGCAGCACCGAATGTCTTGCCAATGTTGCCAAGGGACCCAACGACAGCAACGATCATGTCCGGGTGTTTCTTCCAGTAGCTGCAGTTCAGGCCAAACGATACGATGTCAAAGCTCGTACTTTGTGATATTTAGTACTTACGATAAATACGCATATGGGCTCTTACTCGCAGGATCCAGTGAATCCGTGCTTTGGAATAATGTCAGGGAATCCATTGGAAGGTGTGGTTGGGGTGCTTGGCGTCGAACCGTAAGACGGTGTCGGCGTGGCGCCATAAGTCGGTGTCGGCGTGCCAACCGAACCGTACGTCGGAGTTGAAGAGCCACCATCTGGTAAGACACATACAGTTCATCTTCATCAACTCTTATTTCAGAGGATGCATGCATGTCGTTGATATTTTCTTTGCTTTTGCGTAATTCTGACTATTCAGAGAGCATGCAGTTTATGTTTGCCGGAAACTACCATTTCATAATTGCGCTATTAGCTAGTTGCCTTGATGTAATGTGCAGTGTAATGAAAACAATCGACACTGATGCAGTCTGAACTACATCACACAACATCAAACGGTGTACAGTTACTACCCAGATGGCTGATCAAATAAACATGTGTGTTAGTACGAAAAAGCAACGGGTTCAGCGAAAGTACACTGGGGAGTAGAAGAGTAGGTCTTCTGTTCAGACAACTCTCCCAGGCTCCTGCATGAGCTCAGAGTGACGAGCCCCACCAGGACAGCACTGACAAGAAGAACCCTGCTGCTCATCTTGCTCTCAGTCTGCAGTTCAGAAGACTGATGGTGCACCTTCTGAACCGGTTGAGAAGCTTGAGATGCTCGAGTTGTGGAATGAGTTTCCTTGGAGCACATATATATATATACACACGCGCTGGGTGCTCCTCTACTGATGCTGTTGCCCGAAAAGATCTTTGTAAGTTTATCACATTGTTAGTGGTCGGCCATCATTAAATGATTTCGGTTTGTCCAGCTTCTCATGGAGATGATCTGCTTACTCTCAACTAGCTCAATGACGAGCTTCTCTGAACTTTGGACAGGATTCCTTCCACGAAGAACTGAGTTCTTTCCTGAAGTCCTGCAGATTTAATAGGAATCGGCGCCTGTCACCTACTCAGGACACAGTGTACTTACCTACACATCGAGCTGGATCTGATTATCTGGTCACTGAACTGAAATATTGAATCTCATAGGAGTACTTATTAATGAGACATGGGTTTGTATGCTTCTCAGGTCCAGCTCAAACACGAGGGATCCAATCCGAGTTTATTTGATGTTGTGGAGTGGCTGAAGACATTTTGTGGTCCAACTGCAATTCACTGGATTTTGCCTGCTGATTTGGTCACAAGTCTAGAAACCACACAGAAATATTACCTGGTAGAGCTTCTCTGCGACTGTTTTACACTGCATGTTTTACTGCATTGCATTCGAAAATTTCCTTGCGCTGTAGGAGTATCAGAATACTGCTGCACCGTCTGTGCTTCTGTTCATTCCGATTGTGTAGCGTCCCGCCTCCCCGAGACCGGGCCCGCATACACCTGGCAGCTCTCTAAGATCTCAAGACTGGCCTCGCAAAACAACACAAGTCTTTTCTGCGCACTTTGTCCTCACTCGTGCGCACCCAGGAAGAACTTCCCGGTCAGTCACCCATCCTGAAATTGTTCCAGACCAAGCACGCTTAACCTCGGAGTTCTTTCGAGATGAGCTTTCGGAAAAGAAGTTGCAACTTGTTGACATGAGTATTCTATTAATCCTATTAAGCCCTGGGCCAGGATGTCACATACTCACCCTCTTAGAAGACCAACGTCCTCGTCGGTCAACCCCAGTCCAGGAACGTCCTCTTTTGGCCACGTCCGTGTGTCCAGTGCCAGCGCATGTGCCATGCTGTGTGACCACTCCGGGTCCACACCAGCCATGCACCCTATGCCTGCGCAACTGCGCCCACACGCGCCCGTGAAACCGCGAGAGTCGGCTCTGATACCACTGTAGCGTCCCGCCTCCCGAGGCCGGGCCCGCATACACCTGACAGCTCTCTAAGATCTCAAGACTGGCCTCACAAACCAACACAAGTCTTTTCTGCGCACTTTGTCCTCACTCGTGCGCACCCAGAAAGAACTTCCCGGTCGGTCACCCATCCTGAAATTGCTCCAGACCAAGCACGCTTAACCTCGGAGTTCTTTCGAGATGAGATTTCAGAAAAGAAGTTGTAACTTGTTGACATGAGTATTCTATCAATCCTATTAAGCCCCGGGTCAGGATGTCACAGATCGCATCTATCCAGTTTTTAGTGCGCGTATCCTGTAGTCGTCCCTGTGATACCGTGAAAAGTGCAGTGCAATCATTGAACGATATGACACCACTAACGTTACCATATTTTTCCTAGTGTCTCCCCTGTGATGTGCACTACAAGCCGATCTGTAACGAACAACTTTTCATTGTTTGAACCACCTTCAACCAATGACCTGAGATATATCAACGCGCATATGAATAAGGAGTATCATTGTACTGCGACGTTGTCACGTTAGGGTCTTGGGGGATTACCTACGTTGATCTCCCATGCGAACCTCAGAAATGACTAGAAATTCTGGGTCACTAATACTGTAGCAGCTTCCAGCTGAGAGCATTACATGAACATAGGGTCGATCCCAGGTCGGTGCTGTCTCACCCGTAAGATTTTACCAACTGCACTACTAGCAGTTCCTTTCAGAGAGCATTATACGAAACTAATTAAATTGATTTTCATCTTGAGTCCTCAACGGAGGAGGTACTAGCACGAGAAGGGACCGAGGCCTGGTTAGCTGTACTTGCGCGAGAGGTGATTGGCTCTGAGGATTAAAGATGCCATGTGATCGCTCATGCACCTGCCGCTGCCGGACACAGAGTTTGGAGGGACGGACAGCCGGGAGCTGCTGCTCTGTGGCCGCCATTTCTAACTGTACAGTTCATTGTTCGTGATTACTATACTTGCTTACTCTCGAACCTGTTTCTGTGGATCATCATGCAGTTTTTGCTAGCTGGGATTCAGGCTGTCGACATGGTCAAGTTTGTCGATAGAAGGAAGATCTTGTAGTCTTGTTATTATGAGCCCATTTTGGTAGATGTGCCATAAAGGCTGCATGTGGTGGAAGAATACCAATATACTCCTACGATAGTACAAAAAACGAGTATTTGGATTCAGTTTTAAACGTATATTTTTACATACTTAAATTTGGAGCTTGGTTCGAATTCGATATTAAAAAATAATAAGAAGGAAAAAACTCCACCCCAGGTCCTTAAACTCTACATACGGTTCAGTTTTCACTCTCACCTCTTATTCGGTTCAATTACGTTTTGCCATGTTTTAATACTACTAAGGCAATTAACCCCATCGGCCGATCCAGACATCTCGATTTCCAATCGATTTACAGAGTGACGAAGAACATGGCAGTGATGGTGGTTGACAGGACTGAGCCACACGCCGACGGACTACCGAATCCGATCCTTTCATTTCTGCTGGACACGAGTTCATCCAACCTATCTCATTCTAGCTAGAGCCAGTCGAGTTCTTGTCCCTTCAACCCGTGTCTTCATCTACTCTGTCGCTCTCTCTATGGATGCGTGATAGCTGGCTCCCTCGATAGCACACAACAACCCTCTCCCACAATTGATGTTGCATCCCTCTGCATCACCCCTTTGATTTGGCAAATTGCCCTGACCAAATAACAGTTGGAAGTGGATCCTTGACATACTCATCACTGTCATGACACATGGGTTCAAAGGCTATCTGGGGCCACCGGCCAGTGACATGACACACTGGGGAATCGCTCTCAATCCAGGTTGAGGGACAAGGAAAAAAGTGGAGTTTTTCTATGCCCAATACCACTTGTATCATACTAGTGAAAGTTATCACACCTATTTTAATCTTATCAGTCCTTTCCGTTGCGCGACCACTCACCTGTCACCATCTCCTCTCCCCACGATCTCGACCTGCCAGCACATATTCTAGTTTTTTTAATACTAAAAAATACTGATAGTACCGGAGGTAGAAGGATAACTAATCTGAATCATGAGATTCTAAATACCAACAGAAGTCAAGGGGCGTGTCCGTACATTAACGTGTGTTTAATTGGAAAAAAAAGAATAACGTGTGCTTGAACTCGAGCACTCGCATTAAACTGACGCCCAGCCTTGTCGCGACTCGAGTTCACTTCATATCTGAGCTCCCGATCGAGCTGCATTAGCCAGACCGAACCAATAATATCAACGCTGAAGTTAGGATGAAGCGATCGATCCCTAGCTAATTACACCTAGTCGCAGGAAGTCTTGAACCAATACATCTCGTGTACCATGCAGTGATCGGATTGGCCGTAAATAGGGGTAGTCCATTGTTTTGCAGATGTTGTGACTGGACTCCCTTGGTGGATGACCCGCCACATATAAAGTTTATGTATGCATTTTTCACTATGGTGCAATCTTCTTTTTTTTACAGAGATATCTACTAATGTACTATACTTTATACTGTTCTACATATCTGTGTGCTATTTGCAGTCAATCAGTTTGTTTTTGTTGAAAAGCTTGGAATATTGCTTCGAAAGTCCAACGAGAATTGAATTCTTTCATCAGCTCTGGTGTATGGCGGAGTGGCCTTTAGCGGCCTCTTGTGGACTCCAGTAGTGTGGCGGATTGAACGAGGATGGGGTGCGGAGCACGGCTTTTGGTAGCCTTTGGTGAGAAAGGAGGAGAGGTGAGGAAGAAGAGACTAGCAGAGAGGTGGCCACCCGTGGGCCGAGACGAAAGAGACCCCATGCTTTACTGTGGACTCCAGCAGTGGCGGCGGATAAAACGAAAGAGACGCGTGCCTGCATTCCTCTGGTCTGTGGGGCCATGCTTCATTGTTTGTTCTTAAGAAATCTGCTGCACATGCACAGTTGCCCTGCCGCATTTGCACAAAGGCCCTTAAAAGTAGTGTTATGATTATTGACAAAAGTACAAGAACATGGGATTAATTTTTCATCCGATGGTTTAATCACGCTCAAAGACATACATAACTAAGTTAACCTGATTATAATTGTTCCAATCTCCTAGCCAGACTTCTAAACTAAGAAGCTAATTTTTTATCATATAGCTAGCCAGACTACAGTTTCATCGAACTTAACCAAGTGCGAAGGACCACATGTCTGCGTCAAACTAAACCATCCGAAGAGTCAATGCCGCAGTCGTCTTCGGCAGCGGCGTCGTCGCCGGCCATCTCGTAGTTCCGGCCGCACAGGAGGAGCCGGTGGAGGATCTCGCTCATAGGTGGCCTGGACCTCGGCTCCTCGCCGGAGCAGGTCACCCCGAGTTCGAACACGACCACCATGTCGTCCAGGTAGGCTGGGTCCCAGATCTCGCTGTCAACCAGGTCGAAGCACGGGTCGCCGTCTTTGCATCGCTTCCACGCCCATTTCACCAGACAGC
This sequence comes from Eragrostis nindensis, assembly GCA_012490785.1. Lineage (NCBI taxonomy): Eukaryota > Viridiplantae > Streptophyta > Magnoliopsida > Poales > Poaceae > Eragrostis > Eragrostis nindensis. The sequence goes on along the minus strand of JAAXCT010001006.1, from coordinate 238,963 downwards.
TGCCTGAAGCGGCGTCGCTGTCCTGCGGGCCCTACCCGGTAGCGAGCTCCAGCAGCACCACACAGAAGCTGTACACGTCCATCCTGTCGCTCACTTTTGCTCTGCTCATATACTCTGCATCCAAACAAACAGAGACAGGCCTCAAATCTCAGTTCATGTACTAGTATTTGTACGTAGTGAGAATTAGAAAGAAGACGAAGTGAATTACCAGGAGCGATGTAGCCGAAGGTTCCGCAGACGGCCGACGCCGCCTCCGACACGACGGACTTGGCAAGCATCCGAGCAAGCCCGAAGTCGGCAATCTTGGCCCTGAACCCGCGGTCCAGCAGGATGTTGCTGCACTTGACATCGTGGTGGATGACTGGCCGCGAGAAGTGCTGGTGCATGTAGCTGAGGCCCCTGGCGACGTCGACGGCGATGCGCAGCCTCGTCGGCCAGTCCAGGCACTGGACCCCGCGGCGGCGCCCGTGCAGCCAGTCGTAGAGGTTGCCGTTCTTCATGTACTCGTAGACAAGCAGCATGCTCTCGGCGCCGGAGATGCAGATGTTGCCGTGCCGGAGGCCGCCCAGCGATGTCACCTCGGCCTCAAACTCCTTCTCGAGCTTGGCTTTCAAGCCTCTTGGTGCTGCCGATCTTCTTGACAGCCACCGTCGAGTGGCTCGTTGCATCCTCGCCGTCGCCGCCGCCTCTGTGCTCCCCATTCCAGCAGCCGAGCTGGATGCGGTACACCTTACCCGACCCACCTCTGCCAATCACATTCTCTTCCCTGATGCGGGTCAGTATGTGGTGCTCGGTGAAATGCAGCGCCCGAAACGGTGTCATCTTCCATGATGCCACATCGGCCTCGGGCTGCTTGTTCTTGCGCCTGACGACGATCAACCACACGACAAGGACAACAATAAAGCCAAGGAGAGCGGCATTAGGAACTAGTACTGCAAGGAGAACTTTCGATCTCCTTGTAGATGAAGAAGTTTGGCCTCCGTCACCGGGACACAGCGGGAGAAAGCCTGCTGCAGACTCGAGTCATAGAAACTCTCGTTGAAAATTTGTGCTTGCAGTGTGGTTGGCACCATGCCGGTGAGCTGGTTGTACGAGAGGTTCAGGGAGGAGAGGTTGAGGTTGTCAAAAGCCACCGGTATGGCGCCGGCAACGCTGTTGTTTGCGAGGTCCAGGGTCTCTAGCTTTGATAGCTGCCCGATCGACGCAGGGATCACTCCAGAAATTTGGTTGCTGCTGAGGTTCAGTTCAGACAGACCCTTCAGGGTTACTATGGACGGTGGTATAGAGCCACTAATTATGTTCCCGGGAAGGGACAACACGACGAGGTTGGCGAGCTTGCTCATGTTCTTCGGAAACCCATGGGAGAACCAGTTGTTGGTCACGTCGTACTCAAACAGGCCGGGTGCTGACAATGGAATGGCGCTAGAGAAGAAGTTGTCCCCGATCCAAATGCTTGAGATGTTAAAGGATATCTCCGCTAGTAGAACACCGACAAAGCTGTTGTTGGCTAGATAGATGGTGTCCAGCTTGGGGAGCTTGGACCAAATCTCCACTTGGAACTCCCCGCTGAAGTTGTTGCTGGATGCTTGGATGTTAACAAGTGTATCACATTCCCCGAGGCTGGTCGGGAACACACCGGAGAAACTGTTGTTGTACACTATGATACCGTGGAGCTTCTTGTTGAAGCAGAGGCTGTCCAGGAGCTTGCCGGAGAGCAAATTGTTCCTCACTCCTAGAAAAGCGAGCGGGGAGTACATCCGAGCTCCGCGGGGAGGGGCCCGGAGAGCATGTTCCTAAAGATCCTGACATCCTCAAGGTTCGGAAGCAGACCGACGCTTCTCGGGATGGTCCAGTGATGCGGTTGTCGTACAACAACAATTCTCTCAAATTCTTCATGTTACCGATGGTCTCCGGCAGAGAATTGTTTAATTTGTTCCCAGAAAGGTCGAGCACAAGCATGTTCTTGGCCGTGATGTTCGGTCCGATCCCACCAGTGAAGTGGTTGTTGTAGAGGTAGAGTTCCTGCAACTTATCATGCTTCCAAATCCAAGCTGGAACTTCACCATACAGGTAATTGTACCCCAGAACCAGTATCCTGAGCTCACTGAGCGCTGAGAGCGAGTCTGGGATTCTGCCGGTCAAGTTTGCCTTGGACGACCAAAGGAACCGTAGCTTCTTTAGCTTGCTATACTCTTCAGGAATGGGCCCCGACGTGAACGGGTTGCTCGCCAGGGTAAGCGTCTCGAGCTCAGTAAGATTGCCAATGGAAACGCTCAGAGAGCTTCCACTGAAGCTATTTGTGTCAAGAACAAGGGATTTGAGCTTGGAGAACCCGGCAATCCCCAATGGAATGCTGCCGGTGAAGCTGTTGCTGGATAGGTTCAGATGCTCCATCACCGGGGACAAGTTGTTGATGTTAGCCGGCAGATCGCTGAAAAAAGCGTTGTTTGATAGGTCCAGATATTGTAGAACAGAGCAGCTGTAAAGGTCTGTAGAGAACTCGTTGGTGAGATTGTTGTAAGAGAAGTCAATGTATGATAGGTTCTTGAGGCTACAAACAGAAGCTGGGATTGGGTTGACTATTTTGAAGTTTTGGAACTTGAGCCCGATCACTTGGCCATTGTTGCAAGTAACGCCGACCCATGTGCAGTAATCGGAAGAACCGGTGCCGGGTTACTACTATGGTTCTTCCATGACCGGAGTGCAGCAGGGTTACCCCAATCCTCCTTGATGGTGAAGAGAGCTAGGAGCTCGTCGTTGCTGTTAGGCCATGAGGAGTCGGAATCTGAAGCGACCAAGATGGGGAAGAGGAGGAGGAGGAGGAGGAGGAGGAGGAGGATGAGGAGTTGGAGGCGGCGGCTTGGCTTCACCATTGCAACCAGTAGAAACCAGTAGTGTGTGTGTGTGCGGCAACAATGGGCGGCCGTGGAACTATAAGTAGTACTAGTGGGTTCACCTAAGTGTCAGTAAAAGACCCGTCTGGAAGAGAAGCAGCAGACCAAAGGACCGCGTCGACCCAACCCCTCTCACACGGGGACGAGGTCAAGTCTCCCCACGATTGAGCTGACATGATGGACTTTCTGCCACTATAGAGGAGACCGGTTGATGATCACTGTTCTTATTTGTTTTTTAGTTTTTAAGCTACAGATCGTAACATGTAGTCTAAGAAGTAATCGACTCTGAGCCCTGCAATTATGGACGCAAACCAACATGATAAGAGAAAGTCCTGTGCTGCTTTGAACATCGTCACAGACGAACAACTCGCAAGGGCAAGATGTTGAAGAATTCCGAACAGCTGCTGTGTAGCAAGCTAAAAGAGGGAAAAGCACCAAAAGATTACAAACACATACGGCCGGGTGCCTCTTTTTCTCTGTCCTTATGGATGCGACATCAGCAGCGCAGGAAGAGCGCGGAAACATCGTCGAGCTCGCATAGGGAGGGCGTTTTGGATGGGCGAGGAGGATGGCCCGGCGAGAGGCAGCGCCACGCTGAGCCAGCGGCAGCGGAGGAGCACGGCGTGGGGGCTTGACCGGAGAAGGGAGAGGAAGAAGAGAAGGCGACGTGGATAACTTTGTGGGCTAGCGTTTGATTCATCGGTCTCTCGAGAGAACCTCAGGAAAAAGGCGGCTTGTGATGTGTCGAGACGAGGGAGTGGTTGGCGGTACATCAACATTCAGATCGGGACACAGTGTGCATACCTTATTATTTGCACTTTTTGTCCGATCAACCACACGACAAGGGCAGCAATAAAGCCAATGAGAGCGGCACTAGGAACTAATACTGCAAGGAGAACTTTCGATCTCCTTCTTGTAGACGAAGAAGTTTGGCCTCCGTCGCTGAGACACAACGGGAGGAAGCCTGCTGCAGACTCGAGTCTTCCGACGCATAACCCATTGTTGCCATAGAAACTCTCGTTGAAAATTGGTGCTTGCAATGTGGTTGGCACCATGCCGGTGAGCTGGTTGTACGAGAGGTTCAGGGAGAAGAGGTTGAGGTTGTCAAAAGCCACCGGTATGGCGCCGGTAAGGCTATTGTTTGTGAGGTCGAGGGTCTCTAGCTTCGATAGCTGCCCGATCGACGCAGGAATCACTCCAGAAATCTGGTTCCTGCTAAGGTTCAGTTCAGACAGACCCTTCAGGGTTACTATGGACGGTGGTATAGAGCCACTAATCAGGTTCCCGAGAATGAACAGCATGACGAGGTTGGCGAGCTTGCTCATGTTCTCCAGAAGGCCATGGGAGAACTAGTTGTTGGTCGCGTCGAACTCAGACAGGCCGGGTGCTGACGATGGAATGGCGCCAGAGAAGAAGTTGTCCCCGATCCAAATGCTTGAGATGTTAAAGGATATCTCCGCTGGTAGAACACTGATAAAGCTGTTGTTGGCTAGATAGATGGTTTCCAGCTTGGGGAGCTTGGACAAAATCTCCACTGAGAACTCCCCGCTGAAGTTGTTGCTGGATGCTGGGATGTTAACAAGTGTATCGCATTCCCGGCTGGTCGGGAACACGCCGGAGAAACTGTTGTACACTATGATACCCTGGAGCTTCTTGTTGAAGTAGAGGGTGTCCGGGAGCTTGCCGGGGAGCAAGCTGTTGCTCACTCCTAGAAAAGTGAGCGGGGAGTACATCTCGAGCTCCGCGGGGAGAGGCCCGGAGATCATGTTCCTAACGATCCTCATGTCTTCAAGGTTCGGAAGCAGACCGACGCTTCTCGGGATGGCCCGAGTGATGCGGTTGTCGTACAACAACAATTCCCTCAAATTCTTCATGTTACCGATGGTCTGCGGCAGAGGATTGTTTAATTTGTTCCCAGAAAGGTCGAGCACAAGCATGTTCTTGGCCGTGATATTCGGTCCGATCCCACCAGTGAAGTGGTTGTTGTAGACGTAGAGTTCCTGCAACTTATCATGCTTCCAAATCCAATCTGGAACTTCACCATACAGGTAATTGTACCCCAGAACCAGTATCCTGAGCTCACTGAGCGCTGAGAGCGAGTCTGGGATTCTGCCGGTCAAGTTTGTCTTGGACGACCAAAGGAACCACAGCTTCTTTAGCTTGCTATACTCTTCAGGAATGGGCCCCTGCGTGAATGGGTTGCTCGCCAGGGTAAGTGTCTCGAGCTCAATAAGGTTGCCAATGGCAACGCTCAGAGAGCATCCACTGAAGCTATTTGTGTCAAGAACAAGGGATTTGAGCTTGGAGAACCCGGCAATCCCCAATGGAATGCTGCCGGTGAAGCTATTGCTGGACAGGTTCAGGTGCTCCATTACCGGGGACAAATTGTTGATGTCAGTAGGCAGATCGCCGGAAAAAGCGCTGTTTGATAGGTCCAGATATTTTTGAACAGAGTAGCTGTAAAGCACTATAAGGAATTCAGTGGTGAGATTGTTGTAAGAGAAGTCAATGTATGATAGGTTCTTGAGGCTACAAACAGAAGCTGGGATTGGGTTGACTATTTCAAAGTTTTGGAACTTGAGCCCGATCACTTGGCCATTGTTGCAAGTAACGTCGACCCATGTGCAGTAATCGGAAGAACCGGCGGGTGCCGGGTTACTACTGTGGTTCTTCCATGATCGGAGTGCAGCAGGGTTACCCCAATCCTCCTTGATGGTCAAGAGAGCTAGGAGCTCGTCGTTGCTGTTAGGCCATGAGGAGTCAGAATCTGAAGCGACCAAGATGGGGAAGAGGAGGAGGAGGAGGAGGAGTTGGAGGCGGCAGCTTGGCTTCGCCATTGCAACCAGCAGAAACCAGTAGTGTGTGTGCGCGGCAACAATGGGCGGCCGTGGAACTATAAGTAGTACTGGTGGGTTCAACTAAGTGTCAGTAAAAGACCCGTCTGGAAGAGAAGCAGCAGACTAAAGGATCGCGTCGACCCAATCCCTCTCACACGGGGACGGGTCAAGTCTCCCCGCGATTGAGCTGACATGATGGACTTTATACCACACAACTACGGAGGAGACCGGTTGATGATCACTTTTCTTATTTGTTTTTTAGTTTTTAAGCTACAGATCGTAACATCATGTAGTCTAAGAAGTAATCGACTCTGAGCCCTGCAATTACGAACGCAAATCAACATGATAAGAGAAAGTCTTGTGCTGCTTTGAACATCATCACAGATGAACAACTCGCACGGGCAAGATGTTGAAGAATTCCGAGCAGCTGCCGTGTAGCTAGCTAAAAGAGGGAAAAGAACCAAAAGATTACAACACATACCGTCGAGTGCCTCTTTTTCTCTATCCTTATGGAGGCAACATTAGCAGCGCAGGAAGAGCGCGGAAACATGCATCGTCGAGCTTGCACAGGGAGGGCGTTTGGACGGCCGACGAGGATGGCCCGGCGAGCGGCGGCGCCACGCTGAGCCAGCTGCAGCGGAGGAGCACAGCGTGGGGGCTTGACCGGAGAAGGGAGAGGAAGAAGAGAAGGCGATGTGGAAAACTGTGGGTCAGCGTTTGATTCGTCGGTCTCTCGAGAGAACCTTACAAAAAAGGCGACTTGTGACGTGTCGAGACGAGGGAGAGGTTGGCGGTACATCAACACTCAGGTCAGGACACGGTGTGCATACCTTATTATTTGCACTTTTTGTCCGACCATTTTCTTTTGACTCCTACCTTATTATTTGTTGATCCAAAGCCATAAGTGCATTAGATGAACTGATGACTGTGTGTACTTAATTTGTGAATGACTTATGGGGGTAAATCAACGTGTGCAATCTACTAGCTGGAAATGAGTACTGTTGACTACATGTTGCACGCACTTTCACCAGAACGCCAATCGTACCTTTTGAGTTGCAGTATATATATACAAACTCCTTTTGCATGACGGGGCACGCACGCACTGCGTCCACCACCGTATCGTTGATGAGCATCTGACGTGACAGACAGGACGGGCTAGCAGCTCTGGATCACGTACGCGTGGTGCTCCTCGAAACCAACCGGATCGATGAGCATCCTGACCGTGCTGTGTCGGGCACGTCAAGCACGCACAGTCGTCGTATACGTGCGCGTTGAACGACCACGCGTAGTATTTTCCATGGACGACAGCCGTGCACGTAGTACTGTCGATTGTGACGCTTCGGGGTTGCTGCCTTCCACGCGCGCCTAGCTAACGGCAGCAGGTCAAGTGATGCATGATGCGTGCTTTGCTTTTTGGGCATCTCATCAACCGGGCACGCAAAATTCATTCATTCCAACACCCGCCGTATGTTTCACGTACACTGTCACGGACGGAGAGGATCGAGCGATAAGGCGCTGCACGACCGGCGTCGGTCAGGCACGGCTGCGTCCTCGTCTCGTCCACACCCCACCATCATGCGTTAAATCATCAAAATGTTTCGTACTAGAGCTCAGCTATTCGGTGTGGGACGTGAGCTCGTGAATGAACCCGACCATCTCTTCTCTTACTTTCTAAAACCCGTGCGGTTCTTTCGCATGTGATTGGCTGGTTAACCTCAACCGTTGATATAGGAGCCAACGTCCACAAATATGTCCACGTCACCGTCTAAAGGGGTCTCCACCTCCAGTAAAACAACACATGCTGCGAACACATGGCACGCAGGCACATTGTAGAAGCATGCTCTCTCGAACCATCTACACACGGACGAGCTCCACACCGCACACACGCAGCGCGCAGACCAGTAGCACACAACCATCAGTTAAAATAGCACAAAAATGCACAACCGCCATGGTGACAGCTGATCTGGACGCCGACGCCGGCTCCGAGCGCTGCCACCGGGCTCCCGAAGCACCACTCCTCCCTTGCGCGCTCTACGCCGGAGTCTTTTCTTCAGTTAACTTCTGAACTCCACCGAATCGAATCTCACCTAACAACAAATCCCGACGAAGTAAATAAATAAATTTAAGAAGAAGCAAGCCGTGGCCACGCCGCGATGCTACCTGGAGAAGACCCGCCGCCGTGACGCTGCTAGCGAAGACCGTGCTAACCCGCCAAATCAGGGAGACCGCCGACGCATCAAATCTTGCCGCAAAAGCATGGAGTCAATCGGCCTAGCTGCTCTGCGAGAAATAGAGAGAGAAAGAGTGTGTGTGGATAACAGGCCAAGTATGGTCGAAAGGAATCGGACCTCAGCCCAAGCTGTATCCAGAAAACTCAATGCTCAACAGGTGCGAACACTCCACAGATTACAGTCGCATAGGCATAATAAATACAACTATACAAGGGACCGGTTGGGAAGATGTAGAGTCAAATAAGTCCACGAATGAAAATATCCAAAAGTCACCTTAGATCCAAAGATGACCATCGCTCTCATTGGAATTATACATGTTTTCCTCCTTAATTGGTTGCTTCTTTTCTTTTTGTTCTCTCTTTCGTTAATGATTGGTACCGTTATTTCTAACCTCCCTGTCTGGCGCCGTTCTAAAATTTAGTCACTTGTTTTGATTAGCCATACACAAAATCATTTTCCAGAAAATTTTTATATTTGATCACTTCTTTTTTAATGGGTAGCTTGAACTTTGTGTTTCTTGAACTGAATGGCCTTATTTCTCTGTCTTCTATTTTCCTTTTATACTGGTTATGAATTAAACTGCCATGCTGGTTATGATCATCATCTGTTTTCAAAAAGAATTTTATATTATAAAATAGGATAACTGAGGAAATAAACGGGGAAACTAAACTTAAATTAATTCTCAAATTTAATATGAGTATTTTAAGTGCCATTCTTTGCTAAAATGATCACAAGAACCTGAACTCCCAAGGTTTACTTCATGACGGGTTTGCAAACTAAGAGCATCTCCAAAAGAGCCCCAAAACATCTCCTTAAATCAAAATAATGGGATCAATTAAAAAAATCATCTCCAACAGCACCTCAAAATTACTCCCAACTTTTCCATACCCCCTAAACTCCCCTCATTTGTAGCTACAAACAGGGGAAGAATTGGGATCCTCATTCCTTCTTCTTTCACTAGAATTAATGATTTTGTGGCCCCAAATGCTGACGTGGCCCAATCAAAAGTGTTTTGATCCACTTTTAGAGAGGAACTGTTGGAGGAGGGAAGGAAAATTGTCCCGCATAATTTTTTGATTGCTCCCAAAAACAAGTTTATGGGGTTAATTTTTTGGCAATCTCCTAGAGATGCTCTAAGGGCGCCACATGGCGCTCCTGTTCTAGTATCTAGCTAGGTTCTATATCCCGTCCGCGTCTGCTTTCTCACCACAAAATGCTTGCGCGTGATCGAATTTAACTAACCCGTGAAGGCAGAGCGCGGTCTGGGTTTGGTGCCCTGCACCACAAGGCGGTGACCTTGTCGTGTACTGCTTGTTTAATTGGTTTCGGTGATGAGGGGCGTTTACTCAGGTTGACCGACCAGGAGTTCAGCTGTACTTTCCACACATAGATCGAGTAATCCAACTCCCTTTTTGAAAAAATAGAGTCTGCTTCTTTGCAAATTAAGTTACTAATTTGCAAGCAACAGTAGTGTAGCAGCAAGCGAGCAACCGAGAGCCTCCACCACCACGAAACTGACTGTAATAATATCCCAAAAGAAAGCATGCATTGCAAATACTCGCCGGATGAGTTTTCTATTTTTTTTTTTTTGAAAATAAGGCAGGAGCACTGCCATTCATCAAGATAGAAGAGCAAGAATTACATCCTAAGGGTACAATAACTAGAAAAGAAAAAACAAGGATAGCAACAAGCCTCCACGACAACATGATAAACACACAACAGATGCCCACAAGACACACCAACATATGTTGAGGGACAAAGCCAAGTCCACTGCGAAGAGCTCAAATCTCCTCCTCAAACTGTTGGAACGACTGCTCTTTGGGCACGGTCACTTACAAGCAATAATTACCGAAATCACAGAACTACCAGGAAGACCTTCTTTGTCTCACAACAGGCAGTTTATCCTACTAGAGCTGACCACAACTGGGGAGGCAATCGCAGTTCCTCCAAGAGGTTAGCCACCTTGGGTTTGGCACGCAACTGTTTCTCCTTCTTGACAAAGATCCATTTCTTTGTCAACAAATCTCGTGTCACCTTGAAGACACACTTCCGAGATTTGATTTTTGTCTTCCGCTGACGACTAGTACTCGTAGTGCCCTCCGTGCATACCACAACTAGATCCTTCTCGTGAGAGGCATTTTGTCGACTATGTGGAGACAAAGGAGCTACCTCTACCTGCTTGAAGTCGCGCAAGGCCTTGATCAGCTCCTCCCCAACCAATTGCTCAGCTTCACTTCTAAGCAAAACTGGAGTCTGCAGTTCTTCACGAAGATGATGTTGGTTAACAACATTCAGAGGCGTAGCGGTCACCGGTGATGTGGAGAGGTCAGCCCCCGTCTCTTGTCTCTGACTAATGAGGGCCTCAAGCAACATCGGGTCCGGTGTCCTCTCACTAATTGTCGGCAGCAAGTTGTTTTCAATGTGCAGAAGTACATCATCAACAAGGAGTAGAATGCTGTCGTCGACCAAGTCACCGGTGCTCTGTGGCGAAGGGTCACCCGAACTAAGACAGGAGAGACTGGTCGGAGGGTCCTCTGAACTACTTGGAAGGCACTCTCTAGAGGTGTGCCCAGATCGGCGGCATCGCCAACATCTTGTTGGGTGACGACAATCTGCGACCTTGTGATCACCAGCAAGGCAATTGAAGCATAACCCCCTCATCCTTCTCAAGTAAAGAGAACGTCGTTCCTGCAGTTGACTGGTGTCGCTGGCTGGCTGAGGCGTCGTGCGCGGCCGCGAACGGCGCTTGCTCTTCACTACTTGCCAGCCTTCCCCTCCAGAACCTGTCACTTGGTCTGTGTCTGAAGTGGTTGAGGCCAAGTTTCTCCCTCGTTGGTGGCCACAGCCACACTGACGCATGAGAACCTCTTTGTAGGAGAGCGCAGAGTGCTGCTGCGACTGGGGATGGAGGTCGGGTTGGCCACTCGAAGCACAAAGCTTGCAGCAGCCATCACCACTGCCCACTTTGCGCCCGGGCGGGGGAGGTTGATGTTGTGGCCCCTTGGCATCCGGCGCTGGCACCAAAGGGTCGGCGCCCTGGACGCCCTTGACCCCTCGGCGGCGAGTATGGGCCTGCCTGCCCGGCCCCTCACCAGCGGCTGGCTGCCGTGACAACAGGCAAGGGCGAGCACTCCTAGGTCTTGCCTGAAGCCCCGACGAGCGACGGCGAGGAGCCCCGCCCGCGGTCGGCTGCTTCAGCTGTGGATGGAGGGAAGCTCGCGACTGCGACGATGGCGAGCGGCAGGGACTCCAACGGCCACCCTCACCGCAGGGACGACTTGAGTCATGATGTATTGCGGAGGAGAACGACGGCAGCCTCCGGTTTGAAGGCGGCCGGCCGCGACGACAACGGCAAGAAACAAGGTCTCCGATCTGCTCATGGGGGCGATTTGGGGGCGAGCTGTTTGTGGGAGTGAGTGGAGGAGGTGGAGAGGACTTAGGATCTGCGATTTGGTAGGTGGAGGAGGCGGGGAAGCTGCTCGCCGCCGGGGCGGCGCCCGGCGACGGCGCGGTCCTGCGTGGAGTCGCCAACGCGTGCGGGTAACGGTTAGTGTTCACAATCGATGATGCAGCGCAGGAGAGGCGGGCTTGGTGCTATCCGCTGCTCTGGCTGCTGGGTATGTTGCTGGGCCAAAGTGGGCCAAATCAGATGCATTTCGGCTGGCACGTAACAAACAATATCAAGATCTCATGACAGTACTCTTAGTAGTAGATAGATTCCTATATTCAGACAAAGCGAGAAACAATATTCCAATGCCACTGCCACGTCGGGCATGCTCGTTGTGACTTTGTGAATCTCAAGATCAGTCAGCCCCAGCCTTTCGAAGGTGCTCATAGGTAGGGGTTGTGTGCGTGCGTCTATAGAGGTGAGTACTCGTGCGTGTTTGTGAGTGTTTGCGTCTGTACTGTGTTTCACAAAAAGAAAAGTGTCACAAATTGAGAGAAACAATTAATTGTATTAGTTTCATGGCATTACTCTACCACTGAGTTTGGAGGACTTGTATTTTCGCGTATGTCTAAAATTGCAATGAAGAGGCATGCATGGCGGGCGTGGGTCTTACGGCCTTTTGTTTGTGCTAGAGCTTTTGAGGTTTTGGTATAAAAATTATCTTTTTTTTTTTTTTGCTTTTTGTTGTTGGGTTTTGATACTGGATTTTATGATAAATCTTTAGCCTTTCAGCACATCAAAAGCTAGAAACGCACTCTAGCCATCTTTTCAACTTCTAGTTCATTTTCTTAGAAGTTAGCTTATTATTTTCAAAATCCTAATTATTTCGGCTTATGCTTTTTCAGCTGAAAAATCAAATAAAAACTGAATCAAATAGGCCCTTAACGCTCCTTTTGCACGATAGGTACGTGAAACTAGGTGCTATATATTGATCTAAATTTGCATGATTTAATCTTTATTTTTTATGAATATTTCTGGTAACTTTGACATGAGTTGGCGCTAGGCGGTAGACAGGCACGCTCTGTCGTGCCCACATGTAAAAATAAGTTTAGGTTTAGGTTTAACTGTTACAGAACTATGGAAAGCAAAGCAAAATAATTAATCTTAAGTTTAATTTGTGAGCTAGTAATTGATTTAAAGGGTCGCTTTATAATTTTTCATGTTTTAAGGGCCTTTATACAAAAACAACAATAGGTGAGGCCGTGAGGCTACGCAGCAGCCGAATGATGCAGCTTTTCCTGAAGGCTTGTGTTGGCCACACGTCGTTCACACTACACGTCGTTCACACACCCATGTCCCATTGAGTCTCGCTCGCTCTCCACCCATTGATTGAGTGCCCTCACACCCTCGAGCGAACCATAGAGCAGAAAAAACAGGGCCAAAACTAGCTGAAATGAGTGGAAAGGAGAAAGGAGCACCGGCCCAAGGATGGACCCGCGCGTGTGGGGATTGGCAGACGTGAGCATGCGCAAGGACTCGCGCTCCATATTAGTATGCGCATGTGTGCCCGTGCTCCTGCCTTTCGTATGCAACGACCAGTCAGAAGACCGGCGAGAGGGCGAACTCGCGGCCATGCATGCGACGACTAGCTAGCTTCCTGTCCTGTCGAAGGGTCAAAGGCCACTGAGCGAGCCTCTCTCTCATGCATCTGCCCTGCGTGGCGTCTCTATTCTGCTCGGAACACACTGGCTCGATGTACGCTTGGATGTTCCCTGGCCCGCTCCAGATCCGATCCTTGGCCCACCCGGCCAGAAGTCAGTAGACGGGGAAAAAAAGGCGCTCGATGCTTCGTGTGCAGTAACTACACATCACACGTAACGTACTTACGTACATATCCACGTGCATGCTCGATCACTTTTTTTCTTCATACGAACTTATCCTACAATATATCTTTAGTTTATTACTTCACCTTGCCGCCGGCGTGTGGAAAGTGTAGTTGGCCCTGGCACCGACCACCGAGAAGCGGGCGTTCTGCACCTTGCCGCCGGCCTCCTCCACGGCGCGGTGGAACGGCGCCCCATCTCTCTCGGCGGGACGTGCAGGCCGGACCCCAGTTGCTGCACCTCCACCTCAGCCGCCGCGGCCGGCCAGAGCAGCCGGTTCTTCGATCGCCACGGCGGCGGCGGTCGCGAGGAAGATGGGCGGCGGGCGCTTCATCAGGTGCTGCGGCCTCGCGTGCACCGACGTGCGCACCAGCGTGAGCAACTGCGGCGCGTGCGGGAGGCGGTGCGCGTTCGGGCAACGGTGCAGGTGCTGCGCCGCGCGGTGGCCTACGACGCCGACCACTGCAGCGCGTGCGGACGGGCATGCGCCGCCGGGGCGCCGTGCACTTACGGCATGTGCGGCTACGCTTAGTTAATCGTTCCTGGCTTGCTTGAGCTCGACGGAGCATATATACATTCACTGATGCGTGATGAAGGGTTTGGTGACCCGTGCACAACTGTACCAGTGGTTCAGGTACATATACATCACGTGTACCAAAGATCAGATTACAAGTAAATACTGTGGCTAGGGCGGTCTATTGTTTTGCAGATGTTGAGACTGTACTTGTACTGTACTCCTTATGATCTGCCACATGTAAAGTTTATATATGCATTTTTCCTCAACAAAAGTTTCTATATGAACTTCATTTGGAGGGCTGTACGAACTGTACATTGGGATACTGGTTCCATCTTGTTTTTGACAGAGACATGTACCATTTATGAAATTAGTATAGCAAAACTAAAAAGACAAACCATTATAGAGGTTGTCCGCTAACAGGTCGCTCATGGATGAGGTGACCTATGAAACGGCACCACTGTATATACTTGCCCTTTATTTGTTGATCAAAAGTCATAAGTACATTAGACGACCTGAGTGTGTGTACTTTATTGATGACTCGCTATGGGGGTAGATCAACGTATGAAACTAGTTAGAAATAAGTACTGTGTTGACCGTAGAAGCTGCGCGTAGTTTGACCAGAACGTCCATGATGTATATGGACTAGTTAAAACGAGTTGAATTATCATAGAAACTTCCACCAATTCAAGGACAAATAGCAACTCACGTGGTCAAAGGTACTCGGTCCGGACCTAATTAACCATCTAGCAAGGCATCTGAAATTTCCAATAAGGTTATGTAAAAACGACTTACACAGCATCAATACATACAACAGTTTAATTTGTTCTTCCGTGCAGTCATTCCATGCATTATTTGAAATTTGAATCACGTCCACGCCAGCATCTAACAACCATTTCATTACCCAGAATAGTTAAGAGGCGTACGTACATTTTGCAGCTTTTCACTACTTGCATGTACGTAATAAGCATGCATGTTACACGTTGGCACTCAGCGCGTGAGATCTAAAGATCGGCGCAATGAATCAGCAATCCATACACTTATAAAGCAAGCATATTCTTTTTACCATGTCAAAAGTCCAGGATCAAAAGGCCTTTGATTTGCAGTAATACAATATTATTAATCCAAACCAGCATCGGAGAGCAGGCAGGTATGCATAGCTCCGATCCAAGCCTCCAAAACCGCGTTGACTGGCAGTCAGCCGACGCGACATGCATGACTCAAGTTTCAAGCTTTGCATGCGCCATGCACACAAAGGTTGAACTGCATGAACAAGTTAATTAATTAAGTAGGTCATAGTTTAATACCAAGCATGCATTAGTAGTCCAGATATGAATTTAATTTAATTTTTAGGATGGAGCTTCATTGTGTATGGTCAAGCGTCTCCACGTAGCGCTGCCTTCAATCTTTGCACCACCCTCTCAATGCCTCCCTGCTGCCCTGCAGCCACCTGCAAGAGATCAGATAGCGGGATAAGCAATCAAAACGTGTGTAGTTGAGTTCCAAAAGAAAGATGCAAGTATGTGAGCCGTATGTCCAATGAGTACAGTAGTATTCAACTGCACGACTCTCACCAGCGTGTGGATGGTGTAGATGGCCCTGGCGCCGACCACCGAAAAGTGCGCGTTCTGCACCTCGCCGCCGGCCTCCTCCACGGAGCGCACCGCGCGGTGGAACGACGCCCCGTCGCTCGGCGGGGCGCCGGTGACGAGGATGACGTGCAGGCCGGACCCGAGGTGCTGCACCTCCACCTCCGCCGCCGCCGCAGACGACGAGCCGGAGCCGGAGCCCTGCAGTGACGAAGACGACGACGTCCTCGCCGTCAGCTCCCGCTTCCTCTCCCTGAGCATCTCCACCCTGTCCGCCGTCTGCCTTATGTACGCCGCCGCCGCCTCCAGCCTGTCCGGCCGCGTCGTCGCCGGCGGGCCGCCGCGCTCCGCCTGACATGCACCGATCACAAAACATGAGCTAAAAACTTTGTCACAAGAATTTACTCTTTTCAAAAAACAAGCATTTACACTTTCGAATAAAAATTAGGTGGGGAAACTCTCCCCCCGTTTTGCTCGAAAAAAAAAAACAAGCATTTACGTGTATATAACAACTTCGTGCACGTATGGATGTATATTATGTGCACGAACCGCGGCTGCCGACGTCGTGGTGCCTGCGCGGACGAGCTCGTCGAGGCGGAAGTAGAGGGCGTTCATCTGGTTACGGCGGTTGCGCTCCACCGTCTTCCGGTCAAGCTTGCAACCACCGCCGGCCGGAAATCCAAAAGGCGGCGGCGGTGGCGGCGGCGGAGGCATCGCCATCGCAGGCTGTTTCGATTTCGACCAGCTTCTGTGATCGTTTGCTTGGATGTGTTTACGTGAGCTGGAGTTGCAGCTAGCTTGTTGTTGTGTTCCTCGTGCGGGCACGCTATATATATATGGCTCGCTAACGGGTCGGGTATTACCGTATTAGTAGACTAACAGCTAGGGGTCAGTTCGATCTATTGTGTCCACGAGTAGTGTGAAGTGCACAGTACAGGAGAATTTATCACTTTTCTGCACTGTTAAAGTAGCAAACGTCGATTATATCACCTTTCAAAGATGCTATTAAGTCTGAACAAAATATTTTGAATTTTGAAATTGGGTATAGCTTTTTGCTAGCTAGCCTGACAGATCTTGCAGCAGTTATCCTATAGGTAATGTGTGTACGTTGTAGAGTATCGTCAGAACGTTGTTCCTTTGTAAGTCCATTCTTGCCAACGACGCTCCCCCTGTTTTTTTTTTTTTACGAATCACGGCAGGTGCTCTGTCGTTGCATTAAGATACCGTCCCAATGCTGCTAGGGAACACAAAGGCACACCTTATGTTCCAAGCGTTCTAGATCAGCACTGCTATCAGAAGATTTACACCTTTTTAGCGTTCCATTTCTTCCAATTCATGATGTTAATTAATCTATCACCTCAAGCGCCCAAAGCTATGCTCGAGCATTTTTAAGAGTAGTAACAACTGAGAAATGTGAGTTTTTTTTTGGGAAAAAAAATGTGGGTACTATGTCAAAGTGTATTTTCCTAGAAAATTTTCAGTCAAGGTCAAGCTGAACATAGCAACGATCAGTTTTTTGACGACAGGGGCACTGCCCCTGGAATTTCATTACTCACGCAACAAATTTACAGGCAGATGCCACGATCAGTTAGTTGGAATTGCCAAGATTCGATCGAGTCAACGGATAAACGTAAGCTTCTTATCTTTTCTCAGATTCTCAGAACACTAGATATAGTACTACATGAACATATATATCTATGGCTGCATTCAGAAGTCGAGACTCGAGAGTGCATATTCGTACAGGGAGGGAACTGCTTAATGAGGTGAGTGCCAACGGATAAAAAGTTGGAAGTCGATCTTCAACAAGTTGAGAAATGCGGCCGGCCACGGAGATAAGCTGCTGGGGGATGCATGCATGCGCCTCTCCTAGAAGCTGCGATGCAAATGTTGGTAAGTGCGAGTCGATGGTGTGGTGGTGCTGGAATTGAAGACCAGACCAATGCAAGAGGGGCGACTCGACTGCTGACCATGCCACCGTGGGAATTATCGAAACCGAATCACTTGACCTCCACTGCTTTTCACTGATAACCCGTGGTGGGGCCTGGGTAAGATGCATGTCAACAGCCGTCGGATCGCTGGCGGACGGCCCGAGATGTGGCTGTGTGGTCGGCACCTGATCACCATCGCCAGCAGACGGCAGCTGGCTCGCGAACGGATGAAAGCGAGCGGGGAATAATTCGCCACGTGTGATGGAGATGCATGCCTGCTGCTGGCTGGGCTGGAGAGTGCGCAGGTCAAAGGAAGGATGCATGACGTGGTTTGATTATTCTGAGGTGAGAGATGATCGTGACGCCATCAGCCCGAGGTCATCATCGATCGGTTTCTTCATCCGGGCAGGAGGACACTTCGTGGTTCCGCACGCCTGATCGAATTACCTTTTTCGTCAATGTCGTCTCTGACTGACGACGTCCATTCCTGGCTAACAGAGTGCGTGCAAATATATGCACGATGTTACGACGTGTTTTAAGTTCGTAAAAGAAGATGCGAGTTCCTTTAGCAGTGTTCAGTTGGCCTTTGTTGCCATTTGCTACATTATGCCTTCTCTCCTCACCCAAGGAAACCTAGTCTCCGAAGACCAGCGCGCGAGAACACAAAGTTTCACTTGGGACCTTCGTTTTCTCCTTTGGCATTTGCATGGACCCAACCAGATCGCGAAGTGTGCGACACATCCAGCCCTATTCGTTTCTTATCGGCAACGGATTGCCTTGCACATTCACACCACAACACTCTCTGACACATGTTGACACAACATTTATGAATACTGTATGTATTTAAAAAAAATCACCTTGGCGAAGTGGTGATTTTTTTTTTTAACTCTACAGCCAAGCTGAATACTGTATGTATTTATAGTTGGGCCAAAAAGTACAGCCACGCCACCAAACCGTAGCCCAGTTTACGACGGCCGGACTGCCAGCAACGCGTCTACTTCTGGACGGCCCACTACTGCTTCGCCGATCGCGCGGGGTTCGGCTGATAGGTAGGCCTGACGGAGGCCCATTTCCTCTTCTGTTTCTGTGGTTGAACTGCGAAAAAGAAAAAAAGGAAGTAACGTGTTGATGCTGCTTTTTTTTTTGGGGGGGGGGGGGGGGGGGGGGGGGGGGGTGAGCCTAGTGAACGTAAGCCAAACGAAATGGACATTGTCAATTTCTCAGAGATTTACTTTGCATGTAATCCTTTTCTTTTCAGAACAGATTGTTCTTTTTGAAGCAACCTTTTCACAGCGATATTCTGGTCCCTGATTTGTTTTCGCTGCATACGTCGATGAGATCTTTAAGCATGGTAGTGGCGGCAGATCTAGCCTTACGTGGCCTGTGGCATAGCTAAACAATGAACTTAATTTGTTTCCAGTGTCTTACTGGATTCTCTAGTATATGTGCTACTATAATTAATTAGCTAGCTCCTCCAGTTTCTACCCTCCAGACTAGCAACAGATTGCTACTAAAGTTTATCCCTCTAAAGAAATTAAAATATGAAATACGAATACTATGCTGTAGCTCGCCAACAGGACACCCTCCTTTTTCTATACGAATTTTAACCAACTACACTATCAATCGACAGAGGGCACAAACTCTCCCTTCAATGCACTGACGCTGCTTAGCTAGTATACTGCGCCATTTACAGCCAATTAGGTCAACGTAATAGTAGGTGAGGCTTCACTGTCCTCAGAGATTTTTGTAATTTGCGAAAGAAAAAAAAAGAGACCAAATCAACTGACTACCTATACTACTGCAGCGTCCCTTGAAATTGTGGCCAGGCTAACTATATATAGCACTCTACCTCATGCCTCTACGCGCGTACATAAACTAGTCAGCAAACCCTCATGAAAAATAAAAAACGGTGATCGAGCCAGGGATTTGCTGAACTAATTACGTACGTACGTAGTACGTACCGGCTAAAGCTTGCGTGCATGATGCATGGCGTGTTGCCACTTGCCCGTCGCCATCATCGCGGATTCAACCATCTGGTGGCCTCTCCCAATTACAGGGTGCTCATCATCTAGCTTGCTAAGCTAGATCGGAGCAAAATCTTTTTGGACGGCAACATCTGACTAATTGAAACAACACACGGCATGGACAGCTCGTCCCGATCCGTCTTGCATGCATGTTGCCAACAAGGCAGCACACGCAAGAGATGAAGTAGAGATGATGTGATTGGACCTGTGAGGAGGTGAAGCTCAAGCAGGAACGGATAATCTGGTCGGCCTGCTGATATCGATCAAGCAGTCTCAACAGTGAGTTACTGGTTCGAACTCAGCATCCACACTCAAGACTCAACGTAGGGTACCTCCGATCCTGGGCTGTGCACGCACGCTCCAGTTTCCTACCTTCTTTGTTGTTTTCGTGTCGTTGTCTCATGGGCTTGTTAGTCGCCATGTGGTGGCCTTAGCCACTTGTAACAGCTTGGTGTACCGATCGTTAACATGAGTAACAACGTTAAAGTGTTTCGTGTGATGTCTTGGAACGTTCGAGGACTTGGCGACCCTGATAAGTGTTCTAATGTTCGAGACGCTCTCACCACCTGCACCCCTTCGATAATCTGTCTCCAGGAGACAAAACTCGCCACTGTAGACCGGTTCAAAGCGATGAGCTTCCTCCCGGCAGGCTTCACTTCCTTTATGTGTGTCGACGCCAACGGTAGCCGCGGTGGCATCCTGACCGCGTGGAACCCCTCTTGCTTCACCTTAAAAACCTTTGTCACGCGGGCCCACTCGCTCACTGTCACTTTAACCTCCACTTACACTGACACCGAGTTCGCCCTGACTAATGTCTATGCTCCCTCAGACCACCGCGACTCCCAAACGTTCCTCGACTCTCTTATAGAGCTACGCACGCACGTGCCGGCCGCCTGGTCAGTGATCGGCGACTTCAACCTGGTTCGTAGTTCTGAAGACAAAAGCAACGACCATGCTAACATTAACTTGTGTCACGCGTTCAACGCTACCATTGACCAGCTCGCCCTGATCGAGCTGCCACTGGTTGATCGGCTCTACACTTGGTCAAACAAACGTGCTAACCCGATCCTAGCTAGACTCGACCGCGCCTTCTTCGACACGACCATGTCGCGCCTCTTCCCCAACACATGTCTCACCTCTACCATCCGCTCCCGGTCCGATCACACACCCATCATCCTATCCCTCTCCACAAATATCCCTAAACCATCCACTTTCCGGTTCGAAAACTCATGGCTGCATCACGCTGACTTCTTGCCGGCGATGCTCCCGGCTTGGGACTCTGTTCCGAACAGTGGCGACGCGGCCGGCTCGCTGGTTGCTAGCCTCAAGGCGGTTCGATGTGAGGCAAAGGTATGGGCCAAGGTAAAAAGAGCACCACCCACCATAATGCACAATTGCAAATTCATTATTCAGTTACTTGATCTACTCGAGGAAGCAAGGCCTTTGTCTGCAGGTGAATTCTTGTTGCGGCAGCTAAGCCAAGCCCGGCTTGATCTGGCAATCCGGGAGCGAGCGGCACATTGGAAGCAGCGTGGCAAATTCAGAAAACTCAGAGAAGACGATGCAAACACAGAGTACCTCCACGCCCGAGCGTCGCAGCGGCTCAGAATGAACCAGATCAGATGTTTGGATGTTGATGGGGTCACGATCACTGCACATCAGGACAAGGTCCAGGCCCTCACGGCACATTTTGGAGAGCTGCTGGGTTCGGTCACGCCGGCAACATGGTCGTTCAGCTTGGAAGAAATATACTCAGGGCGCCCACACGCAGAACCTGGGGCGCTCACGAGCACTTTCACCGCCGAGGCAGCACTGGCAGCCATAAAAGGAATGAATCGTGCGAGCGCACCAGGGCCAGATGGCTTTGGCCCAGGCTTCTACCAAGCAGCCTGGCCTCACATAGCGCCCAAGGTGATGAACTTTCTTCATGCATTTCAGAGACAAGAGGTCGACCTTGAGAGAATCAACCGTGCATATGTGGTGCTGCTGCCCAAGAAGCCTGAAGCTCGCACAGCCGACGCGTTCCGGCCCATATGTCTGCAAAACTGCAGCGTCAAACTGGCATCCAAGCTCATGACAACAGCACTACAGCGGCAAATACAGAAGCTAATAGACATCGATCAGACTGGGTTCATCCGTGGGAGATCAATATCTGAGAACTTTGTGTATGCGCTGGAGCTTGTTCAATGCTGCCACAAGAGGAAAACGCCGACTCTTGTACTCAAACTCGACTTCGCCAAGGCGTTTGATTGTGTGAATTGGGACAGCTTGATGCTCATCATGTCGGCGCGCGGCTTCCCCCAGGAATGGTGTGACTGGGTTCGTGCCTTGCTTCAAAGCTCACGCTCTGCTGTCCTCGTCAATGGGAACCAGGGCCATGGATGCAATGCAAGCGTGGACTCCGTCAGGGAGACCCGCTGTCCCGTACTTGTTCCTTCTTGTTGCTGATGTTCTGCAGTCTTTGATCCGGCATGATGGTGGTGTCCGGCACCCGGCCGTACATGATCGCCCCTGTCCTGTGCTACAATACGCGGATGACACGCTCATTCTGTTGCGCGCCGAGATGGAAGATGTAAAGCGCCTCAAGGAGCTGTTGGACTCTTTTGCTGCAGCAACGGGTCTGAAAATCAATTATCACAAGAGCACCTTGGTCCCTATGCATGTTGACCCTGAACTCCTGCCGCAATTCGTCGATCTGCTTGGTTGTCGTCAGGAAGGGTTCCCTCAAACTTACCTCGGGCTGCCACTGTCCAATGAAAAACTGAAGCTCTCTGCTTTCAATCCGATTATGGCCAAATGTGACAAACATCTCTCCGGTTGGGAAGCCTCCCTCCTCAACCCAATGGCTCGCACAGTTCTCACCAATGTGACCCTCGACAGCCTCCCCACATACGCCATGATGTCGATGCTTCTCCCTCCTGGCTTCGTCAAGCACTACAATGGGCGACGCCGCGCTTTCCTCTGGTCCGGAGATGACACTGCATCAGGCGCTGATTGCCTTGTTGCCTGGGACCGCGTCTCGTCGCCAAAGGAGTGCGGCGGCCTCGGCGTTCGTGACCTGAACATACAGAATCGGTGCTTGCTCCTGAAGCTAGTTCACCGCCTCTACTCCACCACATCTGAATCATCTTGGGCAGCATGGGTGCAGGAGCATGCAGACATCACAACGCTCGATGGTGACATTTGCGGTGACCACTGGGAAACCATCCGCGCACTGCAGCCTGCGTACATGGAACTCACAACAGTGAAGCTGGGCAACGGTGCAACCACCTCGTTCTGGAACGATGCCTGGCTTGCCCAGGGCCGGCTCTCAGAGAAACTGCCAGCTCTGTACAGTCATGCTCTGAAACCCGCGAGCTCGGTGCGCACTGTCCTCACAGATGGCCTGCGAGCCCACTTACAGCCAAGACTGACGAGGATTGCCGAGACTGAATTCCAATGCGCGGAAGATTGGCTTGCTCTGATCAACCTGCGAGACGTCCCCGACCAGCGCTGCAGTCCTCTAATCGACGAAGACAACAAGTTGCGCACTTCACCAATTTACAAGATGCTCGTCGCCGGCACTGATTTCGCTACCTTTGTTTGGAAAAACTGCACACCACCACGAGTGCAGTTCTTCACCTGGCTGCTGGTTCAGGGCAGGATCAAATGCAGAACAACGCTGCTGACCAAACATGTAGTGGACGATGACATCTGCGAACTCTGCTCGCTGCGGCGGAATCTGCTGACCACCTCGATGCCCGGTTGCTGCATCTTTCTGGCAGGCAATCGGCGTGGAGCTGCCTGCCGACATCTCTGTACACCGACTATGGCTACTCCCCCGACCCTCCTCCATTCCAGAACGCCACTACGACTGCTTCGTGCAGCTGTGCTGCTGGATGATTTGGAAACATCGCAACGAGTTCATATTCCAAGGTGAACAACTCTCACTCCCCCGGCTGCTGCGGAACTGCAGGGAAGAAGCGCAACTATGGCGTTGCCGACTCCCGCGCGACGACGCCTATATCACCCACGCTTGGTGCTCTCTGTTTTTGGCAAATATGTAAAGATATATTTTCTAGATGCTAACTCCCAAACTGCTACTCACAATGTAATTATGGGCCTATTTGGGCCACCATTAATATAATGGAAATCAGGTGGGGAGCCACTCCCCCCCGTTGACCCGTCAAAAAAAAAAAATTGAAGATTGTGGGTGATTGCGACGCAAAATTAATATTAAGTTAACAACTTAGATGATACTGCACCGAATACAGTATACGAACCTGTGCTCGCATAGGGTAATTAATTTAACTAGCCATTCTGAAACGTGTATACTCCCTCCATTCTGAAATTATTGTCATTTGATACAAGGGAAAATGAGGTAGAAATGAACTGGTGCTCTCTTCTTCTTCTTCTTCTTCTTCTTCTTCTTCTTCTTCTTCTTCTTCTTCTTTTTTGAGTTGGATCAACTGGAACTCTCTTACTAGTCTTTGACGGTTTGGACGGAGAATATTGCAAAGACAAAAAAGAAACTTGGCTCGCTACCTTCCGGTTCCAGAGTAGCAATACATGTAGTGTAACGACAGCTGACGACGTGTTTGGATGGTACGGGAGCCAAGCCTAACAGTGTGTGCGCTACTCAGATCTGGCAGCAAGAGTGACGTGCCGGTGCTGTCACTCCCGTCCTTCGGGTGGGGAAGCCGCTTTTGGACCAGTACTCGCTGCCGGTGCAAGCAGCTTGTCTGCTCCGAACTGAGATGCACCGATGACAAGGGAGATGCCTGCATGCATAGCAGCTGTTCTTGCTGGCCCCCTTCACTGATGAGCTAGCTGCGTGCCGGCATCTAGAAACGCGCTTCGCTGCAGATGCTGTGCGCGTGCGATGCTTGTCACGACTTGCGGCCATTTTGCACACGGTCCATCCATGTCGATCGCTTGTCGCGACGCGTCCACTAGGCAGCTGGATCATCACGGAGGGGACACGGAGTCGACTTCGTACGTACGTACTACTACTTGATCAAGTGAAAAAGGCACGCAACAAGAACGCACGTCGCGTCGATCCATGCCTCCTTTTTCCTCCTGGCCCCTACATGACAACCAATCACAAAGCGGCCCTTCCATCGACCTGATGCATACGCGTCATCTTACTGGAACACAACTATGCTGTGCGTGGCAAAAGGAAATCATCTTTGCCAGCTAGCAATGCATGCATCTCATGTGTCGACAATATATCGATGGCGTCGTCCGACCGCTGGGATGGACACGGTTACTACATCTGAGTCTGATCGACGCAATTTAACCAGACGTTCATAAGCAGCCAGCTTGATCTTCTGGATTGAGCGCGCAACGGCCGGGCATGGACGTACGTGTGCTTCAGTCCAGTAATAATGCTCTCATGCACAGTTCGTTCAAACGTGGCAGCTGCTCGCTCACGAATGCCGATCCACGACACGGCTAGGTCTATAAAATTATTGATGCATGGGTCGTCTTTCACAGAGACGTGATTGGACGCTTCAGTCGATCTGGGCCATGCATGAGCTTGTTTGATTTGTATTATGTGCATGGCGAGATCCCACTGGGCGAAGCGAGCCCGTACGGGCGACGTCCAAACATGCAGATGCAGGTGTACATAGTAGAGATCAATGGTGATGCGTCAACTATTTCCGTTGCAGAAATCGGTAGTAGTATTTGGCCGTCAAATCAAGCAGCGAAGAATGTTGCAGAATGTAGAAGGATCGATGCAATTAACATACAGTACTGTAGTACGTAAAGCTGTGAGCATCTCCAATAATTCCCAAATGCCTGTTCTGAAAAATGCTCCAGTGGACGCTCAAATGGAAGCACAGCCACCAAATGCTCGAATGGACGCTCCTAATCCATCATAATTACCTACAATTTCATTTCAAACTATGGCTTTCAGTAAGTAATATACCTGCAAATATACTCTGATAAATATACCTGCAAATGCACCTGAAGATGCACCTCCCATAAGGCAGCAAGCAATATACCTGCAAATGCACCTGAAGCTTATTAATAGCGGAACTCTACATGCATTCCTTGCTTTATTCTTCACTCCACGGCTACTTCATTTCTATGATCGGTGATCTTCAGTGACTTCTACTTCCAAAGATCTAGAGTACCACTATATTTGCTTTATCAGAGTATATTATAGTACTAAAATTAGCTACCTATTCATCTTTCCTTTTAATCATGCTATTTATCTTTTCTACCGAGTGGGTGTCTGCAGAGACATCTAAACACAAATCATGCTGTTGTGAACAAGCCAACATTAGGGGAAAACAGGGTCAGGTCGTCCAACATCTGCTCCCGCAAAAGTACAGATGATTAGTTTCAGAGTAACAACTATATTCCAACGGTTCATCTGTTGATGCATCATGCATACTATATATATTCAGGTAGCTGCCACCACCATCCAGTTGCAGCATAGCGGTAGTAAATTTATTTGCTCTGGTTAGTTCATTCTCCCTTCAACACTATTTTTGCAGTAAATTTAATTAACATCAAGCTACCAACTCTCAATATTATCGACATTTCTCTATCCTCGAAGGTCGGAAATGCAAATGACCATATTTGATGTCACAGGGATTTCTCGTAACCACCATTTTTAAATCTTTTCTCATGACAGACAATCAAATGTGCGGTGTCACTCTACAAGGTCTGCACCGTTACGAGCATATATGCTTGTTCTGTTGGACTTTTACTACGTTACTCTTGTTCAGTACGGCCACCGTCAATGTGCATTATTATCATGCTATCCGTAGTGCTAGTCGCTTTCAATTTGACTGTTACGCCCATGTAACATCCATTTATGTTATTGTTTTGCGAC
Source organism: Eragrostis nindensis (assembly GCA_012490785.1). Taxonomy (NCBI): domain Eukaryota; kingdom Viridiplantae; phylum Streptophyta; class Magnoliopsida; order Poales; family Poaceae; genus Eragrostis; species Eragrostis nindensis. The sequence goes on along the minus strand of JAAXCT010001006.1, from coordinate 212,849 downwards.
TGTAACATCCATTTATGTTGTGTAATGAAATTAACCACTACGGAAAACCCCTAATTTGCCGAGTGCAAGAGAGTTTGCCGAGCGCTTTCTCTCGGGCACTCGGCAAAATATAGGCACCCGACAGACTAGGGTTTGCCGAGTGCCACGTGACCGGCACACGGCAAAGGGCACGCTTTGCCGTGTGCCACGTGGCCGACACACGGCAAAAGTGGCGTCAAGCACTCGGCAAAAAATTACGCTCAGCAAACTTTGACGCCCGTTAGAATTTTTTTGACGGCCGTTGAACGAGGTGGGTCCGAGAACTCAGCAAAAAGGAACACTCGGCAAAATTTTTATTTTTTGTCGAGTGTGCCAGCGTGGCACTCGGCAGAGAGGCTCCTTTACCGAGTGCCCCACACTAGCACTCGGCAAAGAGGCTCCTTTGCCGAATGTATGCGCCATTACACTCGGCAAAGATTATTTTAGTGAATTTTTTGGGCCTTTAAATTAATTCAAATAAAAAAGTTTTAAACTGCAAAGTTGTATATTTTGACAACATCTACACTTCTTATTTTGGTGTTTTTTCATTCGACAAAGCGCTAGTAAATTTGTTCACATATCCTAGAGCTCCCGGATAGTTTCCCGAAACACAAAGAGGCTATGTGGACAACGTGGCTACAATTATTTTGACAAAAAAAAGACCAAAATAAAAGTTGTAGATATGCATAAATTACACATCTTTGCTGTTGAACAGGTTTTTATTTGAATTCAAATTGTCAGCGGAAAAATTGTTTGAATTTCTCAAATTTGAAAATTTGAATTTTGGAAACAATTTCGGATGAAAAAATACTAAAAATAGAAGTCGTAGATCTTGAGAAGTTATGAAACTGTCATGTTGACAACGTTTTCATTTGAAATCATATTGTCAACGTAAAGTACGTTTGAATTTCTCAAATTTTAAAATTTGAATTTTTAAAACAATCTCATATGGCGAATTTATGAAAATAAAAGTTGTAGATCTCGAGAAGTTATGAAACTTTCATGTTGACAACTTTTTATTTGAAGTCATATTGTCAACTATAAAATTATCTAAAATAGAAAATTGTGTGTTGTAAAAAAAAGAAAAAAAATTGTTTGCCGAGCGCCAGATCGCGGACACTCGGTAAACCCAGGGAACACTTAGCCGTTTCGGGCCTCCTTCTTTCTCATTTCTTCTCCCACACGCGCACAGTTCTCTTCTCTCCCACCGCCGCCGCCGTGCCCACCGGCCCCCGCCTCCTCAGCGACGCCCGCCGCCGCAGGCCTCCGGCGCCACCCGTCGCCCGGCCCCGCCTGACGCCGCCGCCACGTCGCTCGGCCCCGCCCCGACGCCGCCTGAGTCCCGGCCCCGCCCGACGCCCCGCCCCGCCCATCGGTCCTCTCAGCCACCGACCCCGGCCCCTGGCCGGCCGCCACCCCGGGCCGGCCTCCAGGCGCTTGCCCCTGGCCAGCTCCCCCTCCCCGTGCGGGCCCAGCCGCGCCGCCCGCGCCCGCCGGCCTCCTGCCCGGCTGGCGCCCGCGCCCCGCTCCCAAGCCAACGCCGCCGCTCCCTTCCAGGCTCTCCGTCGTGGTCCTCCGCTCGCCCCGCTGGCCGCCTGCTCCTCCCTCGGCCCGCGTCCTCCTCGCATCGGTGAGTAACCCTCCCTTGCTCCCCCGCTCTCCCGCTCGCGTCGATTGGATGGATTCCTCTCCTCTGTTCTAAGCGTCGGGGTTTCCGTTCTCGATCGAGAGGTCCCGAATCCTTCTCTGATTTCGTTAGTTGCGGATTCGCGTGCTGCGTTGCGCTACCCTACGGATGCAAGGTTCAATCCTTGGGTCGATTAGGACGGCGTGGGCGCTGTTTATTGTTTAGGGGCTTCTGCCCAGAGGTGACGATCAGTCATCAAGCTACGAACAAGGACGGCCTGGGCCCACGGCACTCGACAAAGTGTTGGGTTGACGGCTGACAGCCGTCAACATCTTTTTTTTGCCGAGTGCCGCGTGGGGCACTCGGCAAATCCTTTGCCGTGTGCGTGTGCAACACTCGGCAAAAGGTTTGCCGAGTGCTTCTAGCCCTTTGCCGTGTGCCCAGGGTTTCCCGTAGTGAACTGCCACACAAACTGGTCATGAGGGATGTCGATTTGTTCGCTGAATATGGAGTCATTGACAGCGACAACCAAACATAATAATATTTGAAACAATGTTTCAAAAAGAAAAAAAAAACATATCCGTTTTATTCATTGTGTTTTTTTAAGGGGAAATTGGCCGCATTGTGTGGGGGTTCTACTTGTATACAGGCTTTCCTTTTTTTTTTTTGAGGAACGTATACAGGCTTTCCTCTGTACGTAATTGGGCCTTTTGGATTTCAGCCCAGAATGCCGAGGCCCGCCGATGGTCCTCAGCCGTCTCCATCGGTTAAAAGAGAGAAATGACAAATCATAGATGTGCAACACACTAAAAGATGTGCAACACACTAAAAAAAAAAAGGGGATAAGTAAGGTGATTACTCCTTGTGCAATTAAACTAGTTATTTATAACAATGGAATTTACTGCCACTTGATGATCATTCGTGTAGCAAAGGAAAAATTGTAATATGTCTGCTGTTGGACACGATATGACAGTCATTTATCTGTTTCACGTACGCCGCACCCTTTTGGCAATCATCGAATCTGTCCTGGAGTATCTTTTGAACTGGAAATGACAAGTGGCTAGCGCTGCGTAGAAACATAGGTGCTTCTATCACTATATTTTGATACTATGTAGGGACGAGAAATTAGTCAGCTGCAGCAGGAAAAAAAACATATATGTGCAAGTGGGAATTAATGAGCAAATGGTCGCTCTATGATAACTTATACTATAAAACAACAGGCTGTATTGTCACTGACTATGATTTATGGTAATTGACACTATGTCTGTGCAATGTTAGGTTTCCCTTAGGGTGTAACTAACCTACCGGGTTCAAGTCTTCGACCTAGCATGTGTTGCATTTACAAATAATTATTCTCTCAGTTGTAGCCGAAGTCCTCATCGACAACAAGGCGCATATGATGATTTGTCAATCTCAAAGTCAGCCTCTCATAAGCTCAAATGGAAGCACAGCCAACCAAAAGACAACAGGAGAACCTTACTAATGCGCACTAATTGTTAGTTGACCAGCTAGTGCAGCCTCCAAACATGCACCTGAATAATAGTTAGCTAATTTTTAGTCTAAAACTAATTGTTAGTTTGGTGAATCCAAACGGAGCCTTAGTTACCAGGCTTTATAATTTTTGTAATAAATCAATGTTCTGTTCTCTCTCTCACGCGCGCGAGTACCTGTTTTCTCATGTTTAATTTGGTGACTTTTGAATCCTTGTCGATTTAGGCGAGAAGTACTAGTGTAGTTAACAAGCTTTCAGCAGCAGCTAGCATCGGCCTCGTCTGCGAGTCTAAAAGTTGAAAAGAACCAAATTGCTACAACACACTATATATAAGTGTGGTCGTGGCCCTTGCCTCTTTAAAACAGAGATGAACGACTTGTTGTGCGCTAATGACCATTATAACTGTGAAAAGCATATTCATTAGGGTGTTGCCTCTCCATTGCGTGATTGAGATGTTTCTTTTCTCTCATCGTAATAAAAAAAATCCATCTTCAAGAAGAAAGCAGACAATCATCTAATTTGTTCCACCAAAGTTTGATTTTTTCATTCCATTTTTATTAAATAATTTCAGAGATATGTTACATTTGTTCTAGCAATTAAGTGATTCATTAAACAATCAGCGGCCTTGGATGATCACGGCAATATAATTGATTGGGGGGAAAAAGGAGACAATTACGGCCGATCGTGTGCACTAGTACTAGTCATTGACCCTTTGGGGCACAAGGCAACGACATGCCAACCGTACGTTAACGACGTGCACCGATCCGGGGTGGAGTGAGAAGTGAACTGACAGAATCCATTGGTACGTGTAAAATTATCTATACCAACGTACTCGGACTGAAAGCATGGGCATGATACCGACCACGTCGAGCTAAGCGCTACATGGTCAGGTCATCCAACTGCAAATCTAAAATTAATAGCGCACTTTTCGCCAAAGAAAGGAATAATTGTAGTGCATCTGCTCTTAGTTTATCGCCGGTTGAAGTAACCCGTGCCTTAATTGTCCACACTTCACTCAGCTAGCAGAACGGCTGGTGGCAAAATTTAATTACCGCTTTCCAGCGTCAGCAGTGAGACAGAGAGAGAAGGAGAGCAACGTCGCCAGGGACGTCGCGCGCGAAGGTTGCGTCCGTTAGGTTAGCTGTCGCTCGCCACTAGCCTCTACTAAAACCGCGCCCTCCCCTGCACTTCTCTCTCATTCGTGCACCCCTCTCTCTCTCTCTCTCTCTCTCTCTCTCTCTCTATTCTCTGCTCTCTCCCTCTCTCGTCTCTGCAGCTCACGATCACCGCAACACTGCTAGCTAGCTCCCTAATCAAGCAAGGCCGAGAAATTAAACTCACCATTGCCGTCGATTGGCAATGTCGTCGGAGGGCGGGGAGGTGTACAGCCCGGCGTCGTCCGGGGGCACGTCCTCGCCGCCGCCCTCGCCGCCGGTAGAGGCTCGTCGCGGCGGTGGCGAGAAGCGGGCTCGCGACGGCGGGCGGCACCCGTCGTACCGCGGCGTGCGGATGCGGGCGTGGGGGAAGTGGGTGTCGGAGATCCGGGAGCCGCGCAAGAAGTCGCGCATCTGGCTCGGCACCTTCCCCACGCCGGAGATGGCCGCGCGCGCGCACGACGCCGCCGCGCTCGTCGTCAAGGGCCCCACCGCCGTGCTCAACTTCCCAGAGATGGCCGCCGCGCTGCCGCGCCCGGCCTCCGCGGCGCCGCGCGACGTGCAGGCCGCCGCGGCGCGCGCCGCCGCAATGGAGCCGTCCCTGCTGCTGGTGCCCGCGCCCTCGTCGGCCGCATTATTGCATCCCGCCGGCGACCCGGCGGCGGCGGAGCAGCATCAGCAGCAGCAGGCGCCGGACGAGGAGCTCGAGGCGATCGTCGAGCTGCCCCGGCTCGACGAGGACGCCGCCGAGCTCGTGACGACGTTCTGCGCGGCGTCGTCGTCCTGGTGTGACCCGGTGTGGATGGAGGACGCCGCCGGCTACGCCTCCGCGGCGGCGGTGCACGACGACCTGTTCGGGCTGGACGGCGACCACGGCTGGGCCCAGTCGGTTGGTGCCATCCTGTGGAACTTGTAATTGCGCTTCGGCTAATCATCGACTAGTGTGTAATGTAATTAACTCGTCCTTTTAATCTCTTTCTTCCTCTTCTGAAACGACCTCTCCTTTTTCATCCACTTCTTCTTAAATCTGTAGATATGGGGAGAGTTGCAACTTGCTAGTAGAAAAAGGTTGCAACTTGCTGTGGGTTGAAGAATAGTGTCGTGTCCTCTCTCGCTCTCGTTGCCTTTTTGGTCGGTTTGGGGACTTCTGTCTTGTGAATTTGTCTTCTTTCCGTAATAGGCTCGCTTTATTAATGGGCTAATAAAAATGTACATGCAATGCATCGTTGATTTGGCAAACCGCTCGATCGCCTCTTCAATCACTACTAGTACTAGTGTGGTGGAAAAAAGCAACTATAGATCGGAGCTGCAGTCAAGTTCGTGTAAGGAAAACAGTACTGTACCCAGCATGCAACCTCTGAAGGAAAAATGTGCACCGTACTGTTGGGTGGTAGTACTCGAAACTTATTTTGACTCTCGAGTTTACTACTCGATCGTGCTCGATCTGTACTGTACCGTTTGAGCAAGTACACTGCGGCGCCCTTGTGTTTAGTACACTTTACAGGAGCAGGCAAGCCAGGTACTACCGGACAACGAACCACTACAGGCCAGTACACATTTCTCGTATTGAAACTTGAAAGGGAGAAGAAAATGGTCCAAGCCTGAAGTAGTGTGGTACTATCTTCATGAAAAAAAAAATACAGCACTAGCACTATATCAACGCAAATACCAACCTCCATTTCGTTTTACTTGTCACTTGCTAGTTACTGTAGCAACTTTGACCGACCGTCTTTTTCTACAAATTCGTCGTCGATACCTAAAACTTTCTGATCAATAGAATTATCACTAAACATATTTTGACAACATTACGCACTTTGAAGTATTCATCAAAATTTTGTAGAAAAAAACGGTCAGTCAACGTTGCTACAGTAACTAGTCAGTGACAAGTAAAACGAAATGGAGGTTGGTACACTAGTAGATCCAAATACTCCTATGGTGCCATATGTCAAGCCATGCCGCCGTCCATGTGTACATGTCGATCAATTTGATCACCTGTTGTTTGTTTGGTTTGAGAGATCTTCTCCGGCTTGACAGCGGCGGAAGTGTCCAGCAAGCTGCACGAATCATTTAACACCACATTTGCGGTTGAGAGATCGAATCGAGGAGACGAAGACGAGAGCGTGTCGAGCCGGGAGCGTCCGTCCGCCGGTGGGGCTCCTCGCTCCTCTCCTTTCCGCATGCATGCTTGTCTGTACTGTTCGCGTCTCTGCCGCGCACATCGCCATCTGACAGTGCTTCCTCACACGGACCGGTCCATATGTGGCCTACTCCTCCTAGCTCTAGCTCATAGTAGGCCGGACACGGCAGAAGAAGACTTTGGCCTCCTCGAACGAGTAAAAGAAAAGAACGACACAAGGCTGCCTGCTGCTGTGAAAAAGCGACGAGCGAGCGAGCGAGCATGCACGGGTCGTCAGGTCAGGACCATGGCCATGCGCGCATGGATGGATGCGGCGATGTTGCATAGTGGTGCCATGGCTACAGCATATCGTCGCCCATTAAATTCACGGGCAAGTACACCTGCCGGCTTCTCGCAGGGCACCAGATTGACCGCAATGGTACAATTCTATCCGTCCCTCCCTCCCCTGGACTGCACGTGCGTTTGTTTGGACTTCAATTTGGACTGTTTCTTCATGAGCGCATGTTGTAGACTGATGATCAATGGAGATTGGATCGATCAAAGATTGGTCGCGTTACTATTACAGCACATTAACTCCACATGAACATATAATTTGCGCCTTGCATTTGCTGACCTCAGGATGTCCCAAATATTACGCGATCAATCGATCGATCGGTCGAGCAACTTGCACGGATCGATGGATCGCTAGCGAGAAACATGTGTATGGAACCATCGCCATCGATCTGGCCAGGACGATCGATCGATCCACCGATCCATCCACATCGGCCGCGTCCGGTCCGGTCGTCGACCCAGCAATAATAAAGCTCGCAGGCGCCACTGTTGCTGCAGTTCGGAGCACAGGTAACGAACGGCATGCACGCGTTGCATTGCGTTGCGTTGCGTTGCAGGCAGCTAGATCCAGGCACAGTGCGTGCCGCGACCTCGATCGACGTCTGCTCCAGTGCGCGGACGGAACGGACGCTCACGCACGCATGGTTCACGCTTCGCTTCTGCTGGCTCAGCTCTATAGTGATATGTGCAGTCCAGATCAGGCATGCCTGGCCTTGGGGCAGCGTCGACGATCTGTTACATCCGTCTTGTCACATTAAACATCCCTCCACCGATGGATGATGGATCGATCAAGGAGAGTTAAGGAACGTACGTACGATACCGTTAGTTAACTGGAGTCCGGCCTGCACATGTCTAGTGATGCATCCACCCAAAGATCGATGACTTTTTTACTAGTATACTGTAGATGTCATTTTAGGCTCGAGCACGGGAATTAATGAGAGAATTAGAAATTAACCTCATTAGAAAGTGAGAATAACACTTATTTTAAAAAACTAGATGTTACTAGAATGACACTTGAAATGAAATGAAAGTAGTACACTCTAATACATAATACGAGAAAATGTGAAAGAAGATATAGAGAGTTACATCGGGAAGCGAGAATTACAAGTAATGTGAGGAAAAAATGAATTATATAATGAGAAGCATCTTGACCGATCGATCAAGCTAGGAGAGTTAATGAACAATACAGTTAGTTAACTGGAGTCCTGCATGTCCGGTGATGCATCGATCTAAATGGTGAGGACATTTTTATTTGGCAAATATGGGGTAAATATATACTACTAATTAAATTTCATTTTGTTTTTAATCACATGAATTAAAGAGATATGAAAAGAAGAAATACACAGTAAATAAGAAAAGGTGATGAAGAAAGACATAGAGAGAGCTACGTTGAGAAGCGAGAATCATAAGTCATGTAAGGGGAAAAATAAACTGTTGAATGAGAAGCACTATTGAATAAGTAATTCCAGATATATAGGAGAAAAAGTTAACATCCAAATTGGACTAAAGAAATCAAATGCGAGCTGTATGGATGTTTCCTTTTTGTAAACCAAGTAATGACCTATATATGATTAATTTATTTCCTGCTTTATGATAGATCAAGCGAACGATTGCATTGAAATGGATCGGAACAACAAGTTGGCCATGCGTCTTTTGCCTCAGCATTCTCCCAAAAGATCTTCCACCACGGATGACGATGTTGATTATACTAGAAGTTGATTCGTGGCCACAAGATGTTATATTAGGGCGCTTTGCTATTTTTAATTAGCGTGTCCTTATAGGGTGGTCAAGTGGCACAGTAGGTCAAGCCAACTGTGTGGCAGGGCAGCACGCAGTATTACGTCGTCAGGAAAAAATTGGGTGGATTCAGGCAATAATTCCAGGCACTGTGTGCGACTGCGTGCATGTGTCCATGCATGTGTGGGGTTCGATCATGCATGGCAGCTGCAAGTTGCAATTGGGTGCTGACGACCAAGTGACCAAACTATTCGTGGATTCTTTACAATTGTCACTCCACGATTTCACCGCTGTGCTACGTGCTCCTTCCCTGCACATTCTGCTACTAGTAGAAAATCCAAGTAGATTGTGAGCACGGAACGGTACGACCCAAATGAGCAGCGTTCCCAACAACTGGCATTGGCATGCCATCAAAGTTCAAATATACGTACGTCCACATTTAAGCTGCACATTGCTACTAGTACTTGAATTATCTGTAGATCACTAACCTCTCGCTCAATTATCAATAGTAAGAATCAGACGGTTGTACGTGGTGGGCATCATATCATCATTTCCGCACGTGGGACAACAAACCTACCTCTGTATCTAGAACTTTGGAGCACACATACGTGTATATGCATGAATGGTCCAGCTAGCTGATGAGCTAGTACTGCATATTGAGGAAGCATGTCGTGACCTAATTTAACCAGGCCAGTGCATGGCATGCTCCACCACTAGCCATTCGTCCTCTCCCACTGTGATGCCTCCAATTGGGACCGTACGGCATGTCAGGCGAATCCAAGGCACGGATCCCCTTCCCCGTTGCCCAGTCTCCTTGAACAGATTTTCCTCTGTGTTGCTCACATAAAACAGCGCACACATGTAAATGCATGCTGCTGCCTCTCGATGAATCTAAGTACCACGTACGTATATATATCTGCATGCATGCAGACACTGCCTTAATTATTACGGCATGTAGGAGTATATTAACTTTCAGTTGCACGTAAGTAGTGGAGTATTAAGTATTATATTACAACATGCATGCCGATCCACAAGCCCCGCATACATTGTACCTTAATTAATTATCAGCTAGCGTCCCTGGTAGTAGCTTGTACGCACCTTTTAGTTTGTGTTTTCTTGTTTATCATTGATCTCGCCTCCAAAATGTAATATGTTGAAATACCATGCACTTGATTTGTATCATTTCTTCGAAGCAAAATAGTAGTAGAACTAAAGAAACGGACTCATGCATGGTAGTTTATCACGGTGAAGAAAAAAAAAGACTCAAACTACCTAGAAACAAATAAACACAAGATAATAAACTCCATGGCGATGAACGCGGTGGTGTGGGGTTTAATATTGGTGGGGCGGGCTGCGCAGTCAGTGGCCTGATGTTCAAGTTGGCCATGCGTTTTCTTTCATTTATTTATTTATTTATTTTTGAAATTTCCAGTTGGCCACAGTCTCATGGAAGGCTAGCAGGCAGCAGCATGTGTGAATACGTGTCAGCCGCTCTTGGCTGTCGACAGGTGGACCTATCACACCGCTGACACGTGAATATACGACCCGGCCTACGATCCATGCGTACTACACTACAATACTTGCATGTACGGTACTGTTTGTCGCGTTGTGCTACAAATCACAGTTGGTTGTAGTACTTGTCCCATGCCGAAGTTTGGCAGTTACTTTTGCCCTACGTCTAGAAATATAAGTATTTTTGGATTTGGTTAAAGCTAAAATTCTCAACTTTAACAGTTACATTAAAAATTAAATCAACAATATCAAATTGATATTCATGATGAAACCATCTATCATAATATTATCTGAAGTTTTATGTAACTCTTTCTATTTTAAAAAATATTTATACATATATATTATTACTATGGGTTGAGAAATGTTGAGTTTGACACATTTCTGCAGGGCGGAAGGAGTATATGCATAAAAAAGGGTCACAGTGCGCTGGCATAAAATTTACTAAGATTTTGCTAATTAAATGACTACTGAGTGATCACAAGGAATACTGTTTGTGACAATCAGCAAATTTTTGGGACACGTCAATATGATTTTTCTTTCTTTTCTTACACGTTAATAGGCATGCAATTGTGTACAAAAATAATTTCTTGGAAAAGATCTTTTCACTCGAATCTTCTTTTGAGGAAAAAAAATAAAAATAAGGGAGCATGCATGAAAGAGACGGCAGTTGTGTCTGTTACTACAATTTCATGACCTACAGACGCACATGTACAATACTACGACCTGAAAGAGAAGGCAGTGCGCCGTTACTACAAGTTCGGTGAGGTCACTGTCATGCTCGGGTCGCAAAGGGCCGGTCCGTATTGTAGCAAACACACCATGACTATACACGTACACACGATATGGAGACAGGGACCTTCGCTGAAGACAACAGTTGGGGGGGAGGCATACGTAGCTCAATCCTGACCACGTGTTTGCTTGTTTACTTAAATAGTTTAGCTTGCATCAAGCAAGAGGTTGTCCCTCGCAAACAGATCCTCTCTGATAAACTATTATCGCTCTTGTAAAAAGAATGTACTAGTTGGCGACTGGAGGAAAACTAAGCACTGATTGACATTGAGTATTTTGTCTGTGTCTGAGTTGGCTGCCTGTATACAAATATGTGTGTAATAATACATTATTGTTGAAAATGAAAGTCCTTTCATAGAAAGAATAATATGTGGCGTGTCGTATATCATGCTACTGTTTGTCGACCGTCCAATTGATTGGTCTAGTCTGGACAACAACAATCAATTGACCTTTGGTCTGGACATCCGACAATTCTATTCAGAAGTCCACTAACTTTTGTAAAGTATACTCTATTTGACAAACGTATACTCTACCAGACGTTCCTGCTAATTAATAAAGGACCACAGATCATTTTCACCCCAAAATGGTACTCCCTCTGTCCCAGAATACTTGGCGCCTTTCCCTTTTTGGCATCACGTTTGACCGCTCGTCTTATTCAAAAAATTTATGCACATATTATTTAATTTTTCATAATTTGTTTTAACATTCAAGATACTTTAATCATGTCAAGTTTGTTTTAGCATTTGCAAAAAAAAATTTAAATAAGACAAGCAGTCAAAGGTGATGTCAGAAAATCAAAGGCGCCAAGTATACTGGGACAGAGGGAGTAGAAACAGAGAAAGAAGCACGATGTGGACAGAGATTGGCGCCGGATCAGGAGCATGAAGAGGCTTAGGAGGCTCCATTAATAGTACTTACGTGATTGAAGCAAATAAGCACACTGTGATACATACGTAGTAGTAGTACGATTTATGCGGAAAACCTTAACCTTGGACGAGAATTCTGCAGCTAGCTAAGCTAGCTTAGGCGAGCGCCGGGAGCACGCAGGCGTGCACAGTGGCCGGGACAGCGACGGCGGCATGGCACGTACAGCTGCTGCTGCGGATCGGAGTGATGCACCACTTGCGAGGCAAGGACAAGGACCAGGCTTAATTAGGGCATGGGCGGTTTGGTCACACACTAGCTAGCTATAGCCAGCAACATGGAAGCCGCGTCAACGTCCACGTAGGACAGCGTCACGTCGATTTGGCGTTGCCGCGCTTTCATGCATGCACGCGCCAGCTGTCACGCATCGACGCGTACGTACGTGCAAGAGGGAGCCTGATGTGCCGCAAGCGGGCGGGGAAGCCGCGTCGCCGTCGCGTGCGTGACGCCCTTGCAACTTGCAAGTGTTGTAGGAGTAACTGTTACTCCATCTACATGCTACTAGGTCACCAGCGAAGTGAAAGTTACCGTTTGTTCCCTCCGGCCCCACGCATGAAGCAAGTTAATTATGGCACAAAAGATGAAACTACTGGAGCATAGTAAAGCTGATGTCCCCGCGGATGTTCGTACATGCATAGGATCCTAGGGTACGATTTTGTGTACTTCCTCTGCTGCTCGATCTGGAATCTGGATCAATCAAACAGTGCTACAGGTTAGTTTTTTATTCTCCTTTGATCGTCGAGTTTTGGATCGAATGAGTGGTAGAGCGACCTACCTGTGCATACCGTACGTTAATCATAGCCCAAAGTTAATTCGCTGTACCTGCTTTTGTTCGAAATAGCTACTGTAGCTAGTACCACTATGCATGCTTGATCTTGATGACATTTGACAAACCTTTTCTTCTCCAAAATAGTTGCTAGTACTCTAACAAACTACAGTGCAGTCATTGAGCTACCAAAGCAGAGGTTAATCAATCAGGTGTTGCTAGCTCTAACAGATGCATGATGTGAATAGGTAGCTAGGTAGGATCGATGCTTTGCCCAAATGGAGCCAGATGTTCCAGAAGAAGGCCGGGTTAGCTAGTGTGATTTACTAATAGGATTGTCAAGAAGGGGGAGCATGTGTGGATGACACTTCACTTCACGTTGAAATGGGATTTTTGTCAAGCCGGGTCAGGCTCGCGCCCGTCGTGTCAAAGCCGAGGGGTCCGGGCGCCCTGGCCACCTGAGAAGGCTGGCAACACCACCTAGTCCGGAGTCCATCCTTAATCTATTGGCGGCAAGCTAGGTGTCATTGTTCATGCCACTGTTGCAGCATTTCGATCGATTAATTCCCGCCCACCGGCGTACTAATTGATGGAATAACTTCTCCTAATCATGATGATGTCCTGTTAATTCTGACGTGACAACCTCTAGCCCTCCCAGTAGTACCTAAGGCTGTAAACGAGCCGAGCTCGAGCGAGCCCGGTGCCTCAAGCTCGAGCTCGATTGGACCTCGAGCCGAGCTCGAGCCGAGCCTGAGATTCCAACGAGCTTTTCTGCAGGCTCGAATTCGATTCGACAGAAGCTTGTGAGGGCTCGAGCTCGATTCGCATAGGCTTGTTTATTGGCTTCGCCTGTCCCAACACATCACGAATCTCAGACAAGTTCTTCGCAACTCATGGTTCATGGCGACTGGACTCTGCGCCTATGCCTTCAGGCTTCAGTGGCGGCGGCATGCTGCCCTGAATCCCGGACGCCATACAGCCTTGAATCTCTGGCGTCCCATGGAGCAGCAGCGGTGCAGCCAAGCAGCTCGGTCCCTGCTCCCTCCCTGCTCCCAAATCGCATCCCACTGGACCAAGCAGCAGCAACGACAAGCCTAAGGTGCGGGCGCTGGGGAAAAATGAGGAAGGATGAAGAAAGGAAGTGCGGATGGGTGCATGGGAGCTTGGGCTGCGTGGGACCTTCGGCTTTTAGCCTTTGACCGCAGCTATAGGAGAGCACGTGGACTCGGAGGCCTTCTGCTCCATGATTTTTTTGGAAGGATGGAGAAGGACACGAACTTTGCCGAACAGCTCGAGCTCGGCTCGTTAGAGCTCGCGAGCTTCGGCTTGAGCTCGAGCTTGGCTTGAAATCCAGACGAGCCGAGCTCGATTAGCTTGTCGAGCCCGAGCTTCTTTTACAGTCTTAGTAGTACCTAGTATAGCGATAGTACGAGTAGCATATGTAGCATAGCATGGACTAACACCAAACTGGTTTCTAGATGATCAAAGTTCTAAGTTTGCATATCCAGGAGTATACACGTACTAGCTACTGGCTGCATCGCTTTCTATTCTTCCGGCTATACTATGCAGATTTCTTTTCTGTTGACAGGGAAATATACGTGCGTTATCAGTTCAGTCAAATCCTTTTTAGTTCTGCACACACAGAGAGACGCCTGTCCCCTGTCGCGAGCGGCGACAAGCAGGCAATAACCGGGAAAGCGATTGTCGGCATCCCCTCCGGCCGCCACGTGGACACAGCTCTCGGTGGGCCCGTTTGAACTGACACATGTGTACCCCAACTCACAACAGCCCTCTCTTGTAGCTAGGCGCCAAGCCGGTGATTCTTTTGACAAAAGCCAGAAAGCTTGAAGAAGAATCTTTTGCATGGCTCTACAATTTATCGTGTGACCATTTCAAGAAGAGGCGACTAAAGATCTACTCTAGCTGCATTTTCATGGCACAACGACGGCTTGTTGCCTCCTCATCACTCATCACTCATCAGTGAAGCTTCAAGTTGCAACCACCACATATTCTAACTCCTGCATTGCCAGGAATTACACTACATCACAGGATGTGTCCCTGGTTTTGTCGACATTCCTGGTGACTCTCTTTGTCAACAGCGATTTTTTTTTAACAAAAAGGAATAGCTGTTGATGATCTTGACATTGGATAATGGATTCTAATGCCAAATCATTCTTCAAAGAAACTCCAATGCGAAATCATTGTGCCGTTGTACAACTCATAGTTAAGTAGTAGCAGTAAAATAATGAAGCCGAAAAAACAAGAAATGGCAATGCGCCGGTCGAATCAGATGCTGTTTCTCAATCATCGGTGCCATGTATATATTCTTGAGAAAGTACCTTATCGGCTCAGCTTTTTCTTCTATTTATTTATCATTTCGTTATCTACGATCACTGTTCATATGATATTGTGATAAAAAAATCTACTATACATGATCCACACATCATCGAGCACACACCTACCAATGGTCCAATACTAGAATCCAGACAAGAACAATTCAATTGCTGCTTGGCTTTGCGACAAACCCTTTCTTTTTATGAGCTTGAAGCACATGCGACGTACGCAAGTTGGCGCCGCCGCATGCAGGCCATGGTAGTTAGAGTAGTTATACGCGCCAACATGCATGTACGTACCTAGATACGTACGGACTGGTTCCTACACTATTTAAACATGCACTCGATCATGGTCCAAACCTAGTCTCTACAACACATGAATCCCGAAGACGTCGTCCGCCCCCGAAAAATCCGTATTCCGCTACCCACGATCGAAGTCCCGCCCTGTGATTCGAAATCCGCGCGCTGACCCATCGACTCGCCCCCCACCACCACGCCGCAACTCCCCGTGATCCTCTCCCCGCCTCCCTCGTTCTGTGCAGCTCCCCCAACTACCCAGCAGCGCTGCCGATCTTCCGCCTCCACCTCGTAAATCAGGTCGCCGCCGCCGCTACGGCGCACCTCTTCCCCACCAATGCCCCAACCCATGCCGTCAAGATCGACGCCCAAGCCCACGTCGCCTCCTCGATCCCCACTCCAACGTCGCCCCGCCGTCGTAGGGCGTGCTTGCCTCGTCCCGAGCCGCTGTTACCGGATTTGGGCGTGGATCCAGCCGTGCCGCACTCTCGCGGCTCCCTCCCATGGTGATGCACCAACCTCCTCGAGTGCCAGTGAAACGAATGTGCAGATGACGATGGGTCTCCTCGTCTCCTCGAGCGGTGATGGAACGAGGAAGCAGATGACGAGGGTCCATACAATGCCAAGCTTCAATGCCTCTTTGGTACAAGTGCTCTGTCCTCGATCTACAAATTTCTTCAGTGTAGTCTTGATTTGTGAGTGCCATTTGTGTGCTCAGGATTTGGTTCCATGATTATTCTCATCTCTCTCATCTCCCCTGTATGGCCCGCTTCCCTTCCGATTTATTTGTTTCATCCTTTTTTCCCCTTTTTTTCTATGGCGTGGATGCATTGTTTCCTGACCTTCGTGATTCCACATTCCGCAGCTCCCCTGTACTCGAGTTCATGTAGGGAAGCTTAACCCAGCAGTCATACTTAGGGATAGCAGGAAGAGAGCGACTAGGTAGATAGAAGGAAGAAAATGGATGCTGCTCGTGGCCAGGTGGGTGCTAAAGATTGGTCACGCCCATCAGGTATTCGACCAATTGTTTCTACCATGGCCAGTACCAATACTGTGTCAACTAATTGCAAGTCTGTAGTCATCATGACTAGCTGAATTTGCGAATTCGATAAGTCATCACATTGGTTTATTTTCATCTGCATTTTGTGTCAAGTGTCAAGAGCAGCCTGCATTCTGTTGGCAAGTCTTGCACATGGTAATTTGTTAAACCTAATCAACCACATGAAGATAGATCATTGAGAAACATATATTGCATCAGATTCACATAAGACATCACATGTTTTTCTCTTTTGATTGTTCTTTTCTCTATACTTTGATATGATTTTCCAGAGAAATAATTATTGTGTGGCATAGATATTACAATTTGACATGAGAAGATTTGAGTTTCTGAAGATATCAAAGCTACTATCAAATATCTGAATACTTTTGGTTACCAACGGTGCCATCACTATGGGTAGCAAATAAAATCTTGCAACTTCATTGTTTTTGCACTAATGACTCAGTCATTGCTCTACTCCCCGTACTGAATTGTTCTCCAGTGTTCAATAGACATTTGCAGCATTCAGAATTATTGCTATCACTTTCCTTTGATAATTGTTGTTTCTGCCACATGTTCCTTGATATTGTAAGATGCCAAGAGATGACTGCTACATGCAACTGAATAAATACCTAAATAATTTTTTGGATTTGAAGTATTGTCTCCATTAAAAATATAGCTTCCTGATTGAAATAAAACACCAACTTTGGCAAAAGAAAAAACATTTCTTTGGCTTGATAAAGTGTTTATATGAGCTGTTGTATGCCCAGGTAAAACACTCCTTATGGAAATTATATTCTGGATCTGTGATTGTATGCTCAACTGCTCATGTAAACCCTTTTTTTTTGTTCAAACTACTGATTTTGTTTGTTTTTGGTTCTCTTCTCCAAAGAAGGTGTTCCAGCACATCCTCCTTCCCCATCAAAAGAGGGGGGAGCTGGTTCAATGGTTCAAGCTTACCTGCATATGGAGTGGATTCTATGGATAATTTTTGGATAGAATTATCAGTTCAAGGAACTGTGCATTTAGTTCATTAATTAAGGCAATCGGTGCGAAAGGACTCCAAGAGCTCAACTTTATCAATTGTACCCAACCTGGGCATGCTGGGATTTTGGGAGCTGGGAGACCAACAACTGATATGCTGGGGCAAGCAATTCACCAAGGAGGGCATATGGGTTAGTAAATAAAAACATCGACAATCACTAGAACTCTGTTCATGATTTCTCATTAGTTCAAGATCCAGACATCCAGTAATAGATCTTCCTTTGTTGCATGTGCGAGAAGAGGCACCACCCCATTCGAAAAGCTTCAGTGAGGGCGTGATTGGATGGGTGTACCAGACCGGGCCAGGCTCGACACATGCAGCCACAGCTTGATTGGTTTGGAGAATCTACACGGCCAGCCTCCCCGCATGCAAGCTATGCTTGATTGGTTGGCTGCGTCGCTCGCTCAGCTTGACTCGTGAGATGCAAAAAACGCCTCCCGGCCTGGCTCGCGGGGAACGGAATCTGATTTCGTTTCTCCCGGGCCAGGCTCGTGCGCTGCAGGCCAGCCAGAGCCTGGCTCCCGAGAACCGAGCTAAGCAGGTTGGGAAGAGAACCAATCACACCCTGAGTTCTATTCATCTTGACGGATGTATGGTGTTTATTAGTCATAGTATGTTTTCATTGTGTTCTCTTTCTTTTGTATCCCTGTCTCTTTGCAGTCGTATGTCTTGCCTTCTCTTGGGTCATGCCTGTATGTTGTCAGAAAAAACGTGAAAGAGTTACCATTGTTGTTGCAAGACCTGCATAAATGGTCTTGAGTTAGTTGATGACTTATACTTCCATTGAGAGACTTAAGGCTGAATTGGGCTGTGGTTATTGCAAAATTAATTGCCTTCAGTATAATGGAAATCAAATCTTAGATTTTTTTTTTTTGCTGGCAATAAAAAGAGATAGCTTTGATCTAGATTGGTGGATGCCATTTGTGCGTGTTGTGTAAACTTGATCAGCAGAGTGATGTTTTTCACCTTGGATTACTAATATTTAGCATGCGTCAAATTTGTAATTGTTGTGTCCACGGCTTTCGTCATGCTTCGAGTAGTGAATGTTTTATCTCGCGTAGCAACGCACGGGCAAATTACTAGTGTCATTTTAGAAACTTAAACACACCGATCAGTTTGTCCTTCATCACATTCTCTTATTCTCACTAGCTAAGGCTAGCTTGTTAATTAATATAAGATGGTGCTACTATGCACGAACAATTAACTTCTTGATCACCTAGCTAGAGCCAACATAATCATGATCGCCACGGTTAATTAATCCGGCGAGTGAGAGAGTGGGCTTTGGTTATTTGTTAACATCTTAATCCGGTTTAGGTAAGTGATCAGTTAATTAATTAACCAACGGTTCATGGTGGGACTGTACTATCGATCGATCGCGTCGATCTTAGGTGATATCAACAGAATATTTTTGGAGAAAAAAGCGGAAGAATTGTTAATTCTTAATTGCCCGATTATATGATCTTCTTGCCGGATCGATCTAATGATGTCAGTCGTCGCGGGATGAATATATTAAGCTAGCCTAATCTCGAAAGGCACTGCTCCGCCACCACCCTTAATTAGTGAATTAGCCAGTGGAAGGTGGTGTCACGCAGCTCGCAGCACACGCACGAATCGCCTTTGCTTTATGTGGCGGTCTCTATATGCGGAAGCCCTGCTATATCACACGCACGAATCGCCTTTGCTTTATGTGGCGGTCTCTATATGCGGAAGCCCTGCTATATTTTTAATCTGAGGGCTTTACCTGTATGCCATTAAGAAAGTTGGTGGTTACCTGTGTGCTATTAAAAAGTTCGTAGACACCTGTGTGCCATCGCGTAAACTTTCTTTTACCTGTATGCCATTTTAGACGGATTGTGAGCTAACGGTGTTAATCAGAGATGTAAAAAGACACTTTTGCCCTTGGTTTAACCATTAGGGATTTAAAATTCAGAAAAATTGAAAATAATTGAGAAAAACATTAAAAAATCAGAAAAATTGAAAAAAAATTTAAAAAGCATAGAAAATCAGGAAATCGATAATAATGTATAAAAGCATAAAAAATCAGGAAAAATGAAAACAAATTCTAAAAACGTAAAAAGTCAGAAAAATGTAAAATAAATTTTAAAAATATAAAAAATCAGAAAAATATAAAATAAATTTTAAAAACCATAAAAAATTCAAAAAATGTAAATTAAATTTTAAAAAGTAAAAGGGTGGGGAAAATAAGGAAAAGGTGGGAAAAATTTAGAAAAAGGAGGGAAAAGTTAGAAAAAAACATGTGCATGACCCATGCATATTAACGATTAACTGACAATAATCAGGAAAAAACATGTGCATGGGTCATAATCAGGAAAAAACATGTTTTTTTCTAACTGTTTGTTGTATGCAATGGTCATGAAACATGTTTTTTCCTAATTGTTGGTTGTATGCAATGGTCATGAAACATGTTTTTTTCTAACTTTTCCCTCCTTTTTCTAAATTTTTCCCACCTTTTCCTTATTTTCCCCACCCTTTTACGTTTTTAAAATTTAATTTACATTTTTTGAATTTTTTATGTTTTTAAAATTTATTTTATATTTTTCTGATTTTTTATAGTTTTTAAAATTTATTTTACATTTTTCTGACTTTTTACGGTTTTTAGAATTTTTTTTCATTTTTCCTATTTTTTATGCTTTTTATAAATTATTTTCGATTTTCCTGATTTTCTATGCTTTTTAAAAATTATTTTCAATTTTTCTGTTTTTTAATGTTTTTCTCAATTATTTTCAATTTTTCTGAATTTTAAATCCCTAATGGTTAAACCAAGGGCAAAAGTGTCTTTTTACATCTCTGATTAACACCGTTAGCTCACAATCCGTCCAAAATGGAATACAGGTAAAAGAAAGTTTACGCGATGGCACACAGGTGTCTACGAACTTTTTAATGGCACACAGGTAACCACCAACTTTCTTAATGGCATACAGGTAAAGCCCTCTTTTAATCTGCCTTTGCGAGTGGGTTAGCGTAGCCGTTGCTTACTATAAGAGGAAGTACGTATACGAGTCACCATCATTCTCCAACTTATATGCATGGGGACTTTCAAAATGAAGTAAGTTGATACTTATACCATAACTTTCATCAGAAAAGTAGGTTGCCACAGATCACCCTGCTATTGGTGTGCTTTTTCGGACGGCAATATTTTAAACCGCTTCTACCTACCTGCTCTTTCGGCTAGTACTCCAAAAAAATCTGTATATTAACATTGTTCTCGAAAGTGTTCTTGAACAAACACTGTTTTCAAAATGAGAGCACATTTCTAGCAACCTTCACAGATGTAATGTAAATACACACATATCAGATATACGTAGGCACGTAGCCAAAATTAAGATTTCGACCATGTACTTCCAAAGGCCGGTACTTGATTCCTACTGAAGGAAGTGTTTCGGCGTGTAAATACTTATTTATTTTTTTACTGCAGGACACAATGCTATGTTCATAACGACAGGCTAATTAATTTACATGATTCAAAACGTGCGTATATTGTATGCAAAACGTCCTGCTGATCCCGAGCGCGCCAAATCAAACATGACCGAATTGAATACCGCTGTCCCGAATGATTTTTACATGTATGGCCGCATCAAGTATAATAATACTAAAATCGAGAGCACATTTTGAACCAACTTCAGAGATGTAGTAATGTAAATACACACATACTATCAGACATGGAAATTAACATTTTGACAATGTACTTCCAAAAGACCGGTACTTTTCTTAAACTGAAAGAAGTTTCTTCGTGTGAATACTTATTTATCTACTTTTATGCAGTAGTACGATGCTAAATTTATATCGAGAGGGTAAATAATTTACATGATTCAAAACGTGCTATTGTATGCAAAACGTCCCGGTGATCCCGGGCGCTTGAAATCAAACATATGACAGAATTGAATACCGTTGTCCCGGATGCTTTGTCTTTGCATGTATGGCTGCTGGCTGCACCAAAAATTATAATACTAAAATCGCAGCCGTCCATCGAATCTGAACGAATAGGGCCGCCCTGGTGTGATGAGTCATGAACAGTGTAGTAGCGTCTGCAGCCGTTGGTGCATGCATGGCATGGACCAGAAGCAAAAATGGCCATTCATATATGCACACATATATACAATTAAGCTGGTCCTACGCATATGCAAATTATTCTTAATTAATTCGATGCTGCAGCTAGGTCAGCTAATTAAGCTCGATGCGCGCTAATTGAATGCGCGAACCACCTATCTAGATCCCTCGGTCAAGAGAGTTTCCTGCTGGACCCGCCCAAAATCGTCTTGGTAGATCTGCCATTTAACTATTGGGCGATGGCCGGTTAACATGGGGCCGTGTAGACATTGAGGTGGGTTCTACAGTTTTAATGCATGGGCTATACTAAAACGGTTAGGGCTAACGACATGGAAATGTTTTGTCTATATAAGGCCACTTGTATTCGTGTAACATATGTTTTCCGTCGCTAAAACTTTTAATATCAAGTGTGGTTTGACGGGAGAGATATCCGTTACAACATTTTTGTAAAAAGTAGGAGTGAACTAGAGTTGGATAGCTTGTTTATATCACCACACTACTCCCTGGAGTCTCGAATATAATTCCACATTTAGATTTGGAAACAACAATTGGGTTGAAGGTTATTTGACCATGTTGCCAATTGGGTATCCCTAAATTCAAAATGAGTTGCAAAAAATAAAGAGAGTTGCAAATTTGCACAAGTTGATGAATGTCTCCATTAAGATCTTTCTCTCCCCCCCCCCCCCCCCCCCCCCCCCCCGGGTTTCTTTACTTTATTATATCGGTCGTTTGCAGGAATACATGGTTGCAGCAATAAGGGACAAGGGAACAGATATTTCTTTCTTACAATAATTGTTTTATCGGTCTTATACTACATTTTTGCGAAAACAAATAAAAATTTTCTTCGTTGCAAATACACAAAGAGTTATGCCTATTATCATAACTATTTCCGTCCATGATATCTCCAGGTAAGACAATATGGTACGTGTACGTACGTCGCTATCCTAAACAAAGAAAGAAAAGTCACAAGAAAGAACATAAGTTGCTTTCGCGACATCAACAAGACAACATTTTTCTCTAGCAGCTTTGAGATCGATCGACATCGAACTAATAAATTAATAACAATACTATACGTAGCAATCTTCATAAAAGAAATAAATTGACCAGCAGGATGTTTAGCGAGTAGTAGGCAGCATGTCACCACATCAATCTAGGCCACGAGATGAATTTCCTCTAGTTAATAATCTGTCGACACGATCGGTGGTGTTTGTTTATTTAGTGATAATACAGGCGGGGCTTATCAAAAGATATGTTGCTTACTATTTTACAATCTCATCGCGTCCTCTCAAGAGCGATATGATATCTCGTGAAAGCGATCTCAGCTTGCGTTTCTTCTGCTGATCATTTTGTCCGTTTCGTCTTCGATCTCCACCCTTTTTGTCCACCTTGAAAATGATGAAACGTTCTTGTTTGCTTCGACTTTATGTTTCAACATAAACTATATATACTACTTTTCCTTGCGAAAAATCGCAATCTTATTTTTTTGGAGAGGCTAACACAGATGCACGTAGCTACTGTTACGTTCATTTATTTGACGCAACTAGCTACCGTTAGCATTACATACATTTCATTCAGCTCTAGCTTGATCGAGTTGCAATTGCATGGAGAGCCATATATACCTCGAAATACCATAACCCCATCAAGTTTATTTTAGGGAATCCTGTACTAGGACTTTGGTGATTACAATTCAGAAGCAGTAAGATGAAAAGGGAAGGAAGGTGAACCCTAGGCAGCTAGGTAGGTTGGATATATTTTCAGTCGGTTGAAACTTGAAACCAAGCACGCACGTAATCCAGGGCGGGCCCAGCCTGCCGGTTCTGCCTCGAAAAGGCAAAGCAGAATGTCAAACATGTCATGCACGGCACACGGGCACAGAGGACCTCTGCGAAACACACGTATATATGCTCGAGAGGTAGTAGAAACGAATGGCTCATATCATCAGGAGCCCGGAGGCCATGGACGACAAGAGGAGCTCTGTCGACAGCGGTCGGCACATCTGAACATTTGAAATTGTGATGTGAGCCTCGATCGCTACTTCTGGGAGATCGACCGGTGCAGCAATGCCAGCAATATACACGCTGTGCTTTGTGTGCGGTCGAGATATCGTAGAGAATCCAGGAGGGAAGGTGAAGTGCGCGCGTGGAATATACGAACACAACTATATATGCATGTTAACGTCATGGGTCACCAACTTGGCAACTTGGCGAATAGTACTATAGTATTACACGATAATTCATCTGTTCCCTCAACAAAGGAAAACTGTCGACTGCTTCGATCTTGGTAGTCTGGAACGATTACATTTCGTCGCAGGATTCAATGGCTGAAAGCCCTTTCCAGATTTTTTTTTTTTGAGTCTCATTCGGAAACCGGTCCAAGGCTGGTACTAGGCCCAGTCCATATCTCTGGTCCATTGCTCATGGATCGTACCAGTACGTATGACGAGAGGGAGAGAAAGATTTGGGCTGCAAGCGTGGCCCAAACATGCTTCTGAGTTCTACAGGCCCATGAGACTGCTATGTTTGATTTCGAGCACTAAATTTTCCGTCGACTGCGCTCTACTACGTTGCTGTGGCCACAGACGAGTGAAGAGTGGATCGTGCCTGTATGGATGCTGCACGGTTGATGAATGGTTAATTATACAGTTTCTGAGCTTACTTTTCCTATCCACGGGATCGTATAGAAGCCAGATCGAGTAATGAGCGATGGGAAGATGAAAACAACGTGCAATCAGTGACGCAGTACCCACAGATGTACACAATACTGGAATGTGGATCCTTGATTAACAACTGAACAGAGATACATCCCGATAAACTGGTTGACACAGAGACACAATGGAAAGCGGCGATACATGCATGAAAACGCTACTGCGCAATCATACTATCTTCCTGATAACTAGCGATCGATGCTTCAGTTTGACCAACAGATTAAAACAACTGCTGCTACTACTATGATCTAGTGATGAACCACACATTGGTAGGGTTGGTTAACCGACGACATATAGATCAGAGCAAATTAACCGGCCATCGCCAAAGCAACAACCGCCAGTACCACGGCCGCATGAACAGAGGACGCCACGACGACGGAGTGTCCGGCGGCGGTCGCGTGGCCGTTGGCGGACGGGCCCGGCGCCCATGCGGCGGCCGGCGGCTGGTCGGCGGGGAGGACGTTGATCATGAGCCTCTCCCCCATCTTGCAGCGGTCGACGTCGCCGCTGGTGAAGTAGGCGTACCCCGGCTTGTTGAGGCTGTAGGTCTTGACGCCGTCGCGCGGCATGGCACCGGGCGGCGTCCCGGTGCAGTGGTAGTAGCCCGCCTTGTCCACCATGAACACCGAGTCGTTCCTGTACTCGAACTCTGCCGGATCGGAAGAAACAGAAGACATGCAAACAATTACGAAAGAGAACGATCGATCCATGGAAAAATGAGAGAACAAAGTTTGTGGAGGCAACAACAGATCGATGGAAGAAACTGTAGGATGATCGAGATGAGGATCTCGAGTGCTCGAAAACGTACCGAGGGAGTCCTTGACGTAGAAGGTGATGCCCGACGCCCAGTTGGCGTAGTACGCCTCCTTGGCCTCCGGCGGCGGCACGACCCACCCGGCAGGCCCGCCGACCTTGTACTCCTTCCCCTCCCGGGCGACGGACGCCGCCGGCAGCACGGCGAGGACGGCGATCGCGAGCGCGACGACGAAGCGGAGAGACATCGCTGCAGCAGCCATGCCCAACGAGCGAAGCAACACGGCGGACGGACGACGAAGGCTAAGGTTTCTCTGCCGATCGAGATGTGGTGGCGAGCGAGGACGATGATGCGAGGACTCGGCGTGGGGAGGTGTGTGCAGTTTCTGGGTTTGCGGTGGGGGAGGGGGAGGTTTTATACAGCGGAGCGGTTGATGGGGGGCGGGGAGGAGCGTCTCGCGAACCCATTTCGAACTGGCCGATTCGGCCGCCAATGGCGGTTGCTTGCGTCGAGTCGACTCGCGCCGCAGGGGCGGCGGCGACGACGTGGAGAACGTGTGGACTTGTTGAACCACATTCCCGCCCTGCAGTCTGTAGCCTTGTAATAACAGCAGTTAATTTCCTGCTCTGGGCTGGGCTGGCTTTAACTGGCGCAGCGATGCGGGCCCATCACGCGGGCAGCCCGTGGCAATCTGGCCCGTCCATTCGACCGATAGGTTGTCCGTCCCTCCACCTCTCGCCACAGGCTCTCCTTGTCATGGACGTTGCGCGCGTCATGAGCAAAGAGCCGTTTCTTTTCGAAAGCGGGGACAGGCCCTTCTTCACAAGCGAACAGCTGGGGCTAGCATAAGTATCACACAAGATTACTCTATCTAGAAAGAGAGAGAGAGAGCCTTCGATTCCAGATTAACATACCGCATTCACATTCAGAAAAAGACGAACAACACAATTGGTACGGGAGGCTTTCCCGTACGTGCCATGCAAGCACTCGCCACGCAATCTGGGTCTGCCCCACCCTTTTGTTTTAATTTGGATGCTCCCATACAACTATTAACA
Organism: Eragrostis nindensis; assembly: GCA_012490785.1. Taxonomy (NCBI): domain Eukaryota; kingdom Viridiplantae; phylum Streptophyta; class Magnoliopsida; order Poales; family Poaceae; genus Eragrostis; species Eragrostis nindensis. The sequence goes on along the minus strand of JAAXCT010001006.1, from coordinate 187,071 downwards.
TTATTCCATTGGCCAGGTCATTCTAATTAAGAGGCACTGCTCTGGTCATATGTTATACGATTCACATATACTCTATATAGGAAACAAGTACAAAATAAAGCTAAAGATTGGTGATACTAGCTAGTTAAGGCCTAGCTATTTTAGGGGTATAGCCTGATTATACAACATTACAATTAATCCATCTACTACTAGGTAGGGTCAATTTAAGATGACGGCCGGCCGGGCTAGTATTATCAGCATCAGCAGCAGAACACAAGACATGGCACAGAAATAATGGTCGGTAACGGGTCCGGCCGCTCTTCATCAGGCCCCCCACCAAAGGCACGATCCAGTGCCGCCATGTTGAGCAGACACGACGCGGCCATGGCGACGAAGCTCGCGCACGTCAACCCCAGCGCCGGCCAGTAGCTCGCGCAGGAACTTGGCGCAGTCGAGGTGGTCGACGGCTGATGACTTTAGTGCCGCCGCCGCCGCCGCCGCGGCCATCACCTGCAGATATGAAGACATGGAGAAGATAAAATGATCGTCGATCGATGGGCTAGTAGTAATGTCGAATTTGACGCATCGAGTTAAGCCCACCACGTCTCCGTAGACGAAACAAGTTAGAAGGTTACGGTCCGTGCAGGGTTCGGCCAGCATGCAGCAGTCCAGCAGGGCCGCTTGAAGGCACCAGACGCACTGCAGAATTGCGACAACTGGAAGCCCCCTGCAAGGAACGCACGCACGCATGCACGCGGATATCTATACTCTGATAGGACAAAGCCTGATACCCTCCCACAACATTTTGCCCGACGTGACCGCTTCCCGCCGAGAGACGTCATCACCTGCCGGCGTGGACACCTCCCGCACCCGCCACGCCGCTCTCCATACGTCGGTTCCCGCCGACGGGCCGGCGTGGGCTGCGACGCAGTTGGCCGCGCTGACCTTGGGCCACGCCCCCATATGACACGGTGCCGACCCCGTGCCTGGCCCTGGTTTTCTGACCAGGAGGTTGTACACAGCGCGAGGAGGACAGGGGGGAAGGTGGCGAAGTGTGGGCTGCCATGTCGTGCGCAAACTCAGCTGGTAGGTATTTCTTTCCCGTTGGCCTGGGCTCGATTACAACCTACAGGGGAGCAGGCTCACATACCAGTAAAGAGAGGACCTCTGTGGCGCGGGCGCCTGCGCAATGCCAAAGGAGCCGCGTTGGATCTTCTTGCTCTGACTGGGATGGGGGATGGGGGATGGGGGAGGGAAGGCTGACAAACCGGCCCCCAGGCGAGGCCGACGAAGAGCTCCACCGGTGGCTGCCTCGCTGCACCGTGCGTCTAGCTCGCCTGTCTGCTTGTGTGCAAGGATAGAGACCGAGACAAGAGAGAGGGGAGAGAGCCGAGCGAGCGGCGTTTCTGAAAACAGATGAGAGGAGGAAGACGAGTGATGGTATAAGATGAGCAACATGTGGATGGCGTGTGTCCATGCCTTGCATTTGATGATTTTTCAAATACGTCCCCGGTCTTCTGTATATTCATATTTTAACCAAGAAAAATGTGTAGTATCACGTAAAGCTGTGGTTATTTTCAAATTGGAACCCTGTTCTACGTTTTATTTACACACTAAATCTTCTGGACTTTGTGTTCTTATGGTTCAACCCTTACCTTTATCATATAGGTTCAACCCTTACCTTTATCATATATGCAGATTTTCTTTATTCTTGCATTGGAGCCCCTGATCTGGCCTGAAACTATTTTCTTCGCAAGAAATCAAATGGGCGCGGCGGAGCGCGCCTGATCAACCTAGTATATATATAATCATATAATCAATTGATCACAAAAGAAAATTGATCATACGTACTAGTAACAATTCTTTTAGGGAAAAAAAAATGCATGCACGGCGCGGTGCCTGATCAGTGGAGGAGGAAAAGCAGAGCGCGGCTAGCTGCTTAACCAACTAATAGAGCGAGTGGCTGCGTACCAGAGGCCAGCTCTGAAGAAGTTGGTGCGCAGCATGACGGCGAGCCCAGCCACCGCGAGGCCTAGCTGCAGGAGGCGCAGGCACAGCCCCAGGGGCGTGCCTTGCGAACCAGGCACCGGCGGCCGCACCTGATCTGCCTCCTCCACGGCCGGCGGCGGCGCCTCCACTTCCATTGGCACTCGTGCTGTAAGTCTGAGCTAATAAAGGAATTCGAGAGAAATGGTTCGGAGCACGAAAATTGTTTGCCACGTCCCAATGAACAGTCGAGCTTTATATAGTGGCTGGTTTAGTTCGACGGCGTCCCGAAGGAAAGCATAGCATACTTCTCGGCTGAGCACAAGCAAAGCAAGCTACAGCAGCTAGCTACTAGTAGCTCTCAGAGACGCTTGCTTTGCCATCGATTTCGTGGGGGCAGCTCCGGCATGGTCTTGGTGTGTGTCACCGTACGGCACGGCCGAGCTCTCAGGAGAAGATGCCTGCATGCCGCCTTTTGTTCAGACAGGGGCAGGGATGTCCTCACCGACACGCCATGGCAACGTCTGGGAAGCCTGACTGGTAAAGAAGCAGGCGGCACACGCACAGAACAACGATCGAGCAAGCAAAGCGTCTCGGCTCCATTATGGACAGGGGAAATAATGCCCGCCTGAAGCATCAACATTGTGAACGAATTGTGCACACAAAAGAATGCCACATGTTGCGAATTGCGAACTGTCCTGCAGTTCTGTTAGTTCAAACAACTTCTGTTTATTTAGTTGTGAACTGTCATTCGATCAGTAGGAGCTCAAGCCTACACACTCATAACGAAGTTATGACATTGGAGAGACTCACTGGAGCACAGATGCATTCGTAAGGCAGCTTGTAGCACAACGTTACAGATCTTGAACAAATGTCAATATTATTTGTTCACAGCTTGATGGCTGCTGATGCCTTCTTCTCTGAGGTTAAAAAAAAAAAGCCAGGTTCAGACAGGTCCGTCTGAACAACTGTGAAATGATAAACCACTCTCAAGCTATCATGCATATCTGAATCAATTTGCTCAGGATTCGGAAATATGTTCCTCAATGTTGCTGAGTAGTTTGGAGTTTCGGCCTGCAATAGGAAAATGAAAAGGGGGCAGCTTCCAAATGGGCTCTACCTCTACAGATTGATCACGTCAGGAAATCGGTAAAGGATGCTGGAATGCAAAATAGATCACCTCGAATTCTGTCACTAGATGTCTATTCAGTGGCCAAGAAACATAGCTAGATTTAGAATAATAAAAAATAACTCAAAATACCCTTCACACCTATTTAATTACCCACCATGCCATTATAAGTCTAAAAAATAACTAAAATCAGATTATAAAAAATAACTTAAAATATCTCTAATTCTTATTTCTACGCCATACCATTATGAGTCCAAAATAGCTAAATTCTGGAATAATAAAAAGATCTAAAATACATTATTTCTATTTCTAGATACATCATTATAAAAAAGTAACATATGTCTAGCTAGCATAGCACATTCTCTTATTTTAGTATGACACATTTTTTTCAAAACATTTATTTGTAGCACGACACATTTTTTTCTACCATGATATATGTTATTTTTTTAGTATGACACGTTTGAACCGACCTCACTTCTAAAAGAAAATTAGGTCTCTTTGGGAACTATGTGGATCTTTTAAAAAAAACATTCTAAAATATAAAATAATAAGAATAATTATGGAGAAATTTGTGCATCTTAGGAGGTAAGATCCCATTTAAAGTTTCAAAATATTCAAATGTATTATGCAATGACAAGAGAATATATATAACTTAAGTACCATGAGTTCATATTGTATTGTACCCCTGATTCATCTGTTATTCTAACACACTTACACCATATACTTACCTGCTCACTATGAGTTCATAATTACCTTGCTAGCCAGTTGTCACAATATTGATTTTGACATGCTACTTATAATTAACCAGGAAGTTGTATAGACGAACACCACATGATATATTCCTATTAGATTGGTTGGATCCTATAATTGGATCAAGCTCCAATTAGATATTATTAACTAAACATATAGTATAATAAATTTTGTGCGCGGCTAGGTCTTAGTTTTTCTAAAAAGATATTATTAACTAAACATATAGTATAATTCTATACTTATAAATTCACATTTTTATAAATATGGAATGTTATGCATGGTATAGCATAATATATATAACCGAGTCTTTTGCTGAAGTAAGACATATATATGTGTAAAAGAGTGGACAGGAATTGAAGGACGGTGACAAAACTTTCAATTTTTTTCTATTATTTTATAAATATAGAGTATAAAATAAATAATAAAAATAAACTATATTATACTTTTACAATAATACAAAAAATATTTAAAATAGTATAATAAGTCTTGCCGCTCAAATGCGCGGGCAGACATACTAGTTATCAAATTATACACTCACTGATCAGCGCAAACGAAAATGTCATCAATCAGAGTCCATGCCATACAGACCGAGCATCCAAAACAACAGATCGAGTCCATTACATATGCTCCTGAGTGTCGAGTGGGCCGTGCTACATTGATGCCATCAGTTTTCTTTAATTTCCCACCGAGAGTTATTTGACGACATATGGGCCACTTGGAGCATATGCCCCCTCAGAGCATTATCAGCTACACCAATCAACGCAAACGAAAATCACGTCAATCAGAATCCATGCCATATAGACCAAGGCACCGAGCATGCAAAACAATAGAGAGTCCATGACAATATAATATACTACTGTCTACTGAGTACGTGTATCTCATGTATACTAGCTACTCCCTCCGTTTTTAAATTGTTGTCACCGTTGATATTTTGAATTACGTTTGAGCGTTCGTGTTATTCAAAATATTTGCTCAAAATATGCAAAATTGTAAGTTATATTTAAATTTCTTTTGATAATAAACAAATCATAACAAAATGTATGATAATTTTTAAAATATTTTGAATAAGCTGAATGGTCAAAAAAGTTTATGGTGACAAAAAAAATTAAAACGGAGGAAGTAGGAATTAAGATGGATAGGTCCTAACTTGTTCCAAGCAATATAACAAGAGCGCAACAAGTGCACGTTGGTCAGAACTCAAAAGTTTTCCACAGTAAATGAAGTAACAACCATTAGAGATTGGCAATTTTATAAGTTAGCTCAATTCACTGCAGACTAAATTTAGCTAGCTGTAACTGAGGGACATGTGCAACAAGTGCAGGTTGGTCAGAACTCGGATTTACGAACCTCAAGTCTCTTTGTTGCCGTGGTGGCCAGAGGAAGATGTAGAATCTTTAGTCGTCATTGGGTGGTTGCTCAAGTATACAGAGAGTGATTTTCTTTGCTGCTGATGTTCTTGTTTGCTCCGTTTTCCTATGCATGTGTGCTATTTCGAATGGAGCATCTTTCCTGTTTGTAGCATGCACGGGTATGCATCTTTTTTACGAAGGGCTGCAGGAATATATATCAATATATTTCACTTTCTGAGTGAGACAAAAACATGTAGGTGAGCAGGTGAACTAAAGAAAATATTAACTAGGGTCGAGGAGCATTCCCTTTGCTTATTGTCGTCAAGCTTCAAGGATAAATACTCGTTATTATTAATTACATATTTCCCAACTAATGTAATCATTCATTAAGGCCGCAGATCTTCTTACAGTCATCATGTGTGAGTCCGCAAACAGGGTCAAGGCCAACCCTCAAACAACACCAGCACCGATGGTTTAGGCAAGGAAAGAACGGGTCATGGGAGCAAAATTTTTCTGGAACATTAAGTTTCTCGTCACCTAGGTCATCCATGCTTCGGCCTGTATGTGAAATATATAGAAAACAAATATCAACATGCATATGTGGCCACAGAATAATGTCTCTCATTTTTCTGGTTTCTATACTTAATGTAGTATCAACATAGAGTGTTCATAACAAAGAATTATACATGCTACTATGCATAGCATAACACATAATTTTTTTTTGCGAGGCATAACACATAAGAAAGAAGTTAAGACCACATGTTATCCAATTTTATTTCCAAAGAAAATTAAAAAGAATAGATAACAGAAAAAAAAGACGTCTCGGTCTTCACCTCCAAGAGGCAGAGACAATTGTTACAAATTTTGCAGACTTCGGTCAGCCACACACCACACGACATAGGAATAAAATTCCAATAGTTTGGATGAACGACATGTGCCTATTACTGATTCATAAATAAAACATCTACTTGAGTAGAACATTGCACATACGTTGTAACAAATTCCGAGTGACAATACCAAATTTTAATAAATTTCACTTACATAGACCATGATTCACGAAAGATCCGAGAAGAACCAGTGAAAGCAGCAGTACTAGTGCACCCATATGTCTGGTGTAGTTCTCCATGTGGGAAGACAGCGTGATGCTATTCTTCTCTTATTAGAAGACTTTGTGATTATCGAATGCAGTGCGTTCACGACCTTTCATGTTACACATATATATAGCAGAAACCAAGCATAAGGGTTCGTTTCGCAAGCAGAATCGTTTCTCATTCAGTGGCGAAACGGTTCCAGTGATTCTCCACCGAAACGATGCGTAACGATTCCGATTTTAGGCCTAGACGACGTGAAACTACGAGAGGCGTTTCGCTGGTGGAACGGTTCCTGGTTTCGCTCGTCCTCTCCGACTTCGAAAGTATTTATGGCCAGATTTGCCACCGCCTCCATCATTTCGTTCCTCCCGTAGCAGCTCGATCGCATCAGGGCGAAACATCAGAAAGAAATGCCCCCTGCTCCCTGCTAGAGTTTCTTGCCGCCGACCCCAACGTTTTCAAGTTTTGTTTGAGGGAAACGATGGAAGATGCAGCCGATGTTGGATTTTGCTTGGTTCTATGAGCGTGTGGGCGTTGAATTGCTGCGTGCCCAATCCCAGCTTGAGCATGCTTGGCGAAGCTAGCGAGAGGATGACCCAGTTCACATTGACGTCTCTCTTTTTTCTCTTTAGTTGTTTTGTAACTGATATTTGTATTTGTACTCATGCTTAGTATTTTGTACCAACTTCGTAAAAAGAACGACATAGTGTATACTAGACAATCTAGCTTTCCACTCTCTTTAAGATCTGAATCTAGACACCTAGCCAAACGGTCTCACAAATAACTCTGACACAGGCTAAGAGTCGTTTCTAAAAAAAATTGAAACGTTTTCTTGGAGAATCTGAAACCCGAGTGGGTTAGTTGCAGCACCAGGAACCTAACCAGCGCAGCTAATCTCTGTCTCTGTATCCCTACATCTGGTATCTACAGGTTTCAACCACCTCTATTATTCATGTTTATCTTCTAAGCTTGCAAGCTCATGAAGACACGCAGATTAAATTTCTGATGAACAGGTACTGTGATTCACAAAAAAGGTTAATATATATACTAGCTCAGAGCTTAAAAATTAATCGCATTCCATAAAACAGGATGCAAATAGAAGCAGGAATATCACGTCAGCAATGGAAACAGGTGCATTCATAAGATAGCTTGTAGCACAATATTACAGATCTTTAACACACCTCAAAATTATTTGTTCACAACTTAATAGCTGCTGACGTCTTCTCTGGGAAAAAAACCGAAGCCAAGTTCGTCTGAGCAATGTGAAATGATTAAACACACTCATGCTATGATATCTGAATCAATTTGCTCAAGATTCGGAAAAAGTTTCTTCAATGTAGCTGAATAGTTCGGAGTTTTTGCCTGCAATAGGAAAAGGACATGATATCACACAATGAGGGAGCAACTTCCAAATAGGCTTTACAGATTGATCATGTCATGAAATCAGTGAAGGATGCTAGAATGCAATCGACATTGAATTTTGTCACTAGATGTTTACCCAGTGGCCAAGAAACATTCTCACTTTCATTACCCTAGAGAATGACCTTGTTGTTTTCTTTCTATTTCCATTAATAATTATGATCTGTGAAATTTCGAGACTGTACCACACATCAAAGAGAGAACTGGTACAGCAAATCCCATCTTATATGGGAAGGAACACAGCAACAGATTAAAATTTGCCTGTAACTAAGGGACATGTCCAGGTCATGTCGAATCCTAGAAATCTTCCTGGTTTGTAAGAAAAGCCAATGACTAAACGTCTATAAGCCAAGAAATACTTACACAAGGATTTCGCTCAAGATAAATGGTTGTCAGTTTCTCCCGGGAACCAGCCAAAGCAGCCTCTATCCCATCGAGTGATGGTATTTGGTTGTCATTCAACCACAGGTCCTCCAACCTACATAGCAAGTTGGGATGTTAATAAAGAGTCAAACAGCGATGCTATCCAGGTATTTTCCTTCATCAAATATTAGTAACAACTTTTCAGTAATTCAGCGATTTGAGAAGGAACAGCTATTAGTCACATGGTAATTTACCTGGTTAGACTTTCAATATTTTCTATAGCAGTTATCTTGTTAGATGAAACATCCAGAACACGAAGGTTCTGCAAGGTAGACAGTCCTTCCATCTTTTGGATTCCATTATGGCTGAGGTACAGCTCCTCTAATGCAATACAGTCCTGAATCATAAAACAGATACATTACCAGGCAGAAATCAGATTATGCAAACAGAGGAAATTATAATAGAATACCTGAAACCCATCCATTGAAGTCAGTCTATTGCTTTGCAAGCTTAGTTTCTTAATTAGTCTCAAACCACACAAGTTGACTGTTCGAATTCGATTTCTTCCCAGCCACAGCTCTTGTAGATTTGTCAAAGTTTCAAGATTTTCCATCACCTGAAATAAGTTGAATATGTAAGAATTTAGGGAAGCACAGGGTCTAGGACAAGGATCTATGGCTCAGTTCACTGGCCAGAGGAACTAACTTTCAATGAACAACATGCAAGCACTTGAGTATGAACACCATGAGTCATGTACAATTTACTCTAAAACGCTTACCCTTAGTCTGTTGCTACCAAGTTCAAGAATTTCTAATGCATGGAAGTGTTCAAGTTCTTCCATCTTTGCAACTTCATTTTTTGAAACATAAAGTTCTTTCAATGTGCTGGAAACCTTGGACAGCCCACTCAAGGAAGATATCTCATTGAAAGATACATCAAACACCAGAAGACCCTTGAAAATGCTGGCATCAGGAATTCTTGTGAGTTTGTTATCTCGAAGGACCAACTCCTGAAATATGAAATGCAGTTAAGGGAGATTACAAAATAGCCTCCTTATTTTTATAAACCAAATAATTATGCCGGAATGCATAAAATTAGTATTACTAAAGCTGGGGTAGAGGAAAGTTCATGAGTAACACTTCAAAGCCTATACTCCATTTATCCTCAGGTGAAATAAAGCCCATTAAAAGGTGATGTTCCCACTCTGACCATAGCACACCCTTAGTTCACTGTGATGACTTAAGCCATCTCTTCGTAAAAGTGTATCTATTGGGATATGTTGTGAAAATATCAGGACAGTGTTACAATGCCTTAACTGTTATGTTTTGCACCAAATAATCAAAAGAGATAGTCCAGATAGTGGTCCACGCATTTGCAATAACCTATTAGTCTCTTTGCTGGGTGTGCTTGTAAGGTAAGGACAAATGTACTTATATAATGTAGTATGGCTGCTTGTTATTACATTGATTAAGAAAATTTGCAACATAGTTATGAGAAGAACAAGAGTTCATAAGACAATTTCATCAAACTTCTATCTTTAGTAATCACAAGATAATCATACACAAACCCTAGCTTTTGTTCTTACAAATGTTGATATGTTTTCAAGTTAAAATACATCTCAAATTTCATTTGTTTGACCGACCTATATCAAGCAAGGTTAATAATATATCAGGAATTGATCGCACAATTAGGTATCATGTAGTACTTTTTTTTTTCTTTAGAGAACCCAGATTGGTAATCATCATACGAAAAATGGTGCTATATAATCAATGGTATTGTAGGTATAATTAACACAACAGCTAGTATCCGAAATTGAACATCAAAACCAAAGCGCCCCGAATTCTCGTGGTACCAAAGGCAGCAATCACCTGTAGCCCCGCGATTGTGTCCCAGGACGAGAGCGGCGCGACAGCGGCGTCTTCAAGGAGATTCTGTCGGAAGGAGAGCTTGCGTAGGCCGGCGAGGCGGCCGATGCGGGGGTCCACCGAGGAGAGGCGGTTGGCCGTGAGGTCGAGCTCCTCCAGCGTGGGCGGGATCTCCACCTCGCTCAGATCGTGCAGCTGGTAGCTTGTCAGGTCGAGGCACAGCACCGGCCCCTCCTGCTCCTCCGTCTCCATCTCGGCCTCCGCCTCACCGCCAGGAGCCGCGGCCCGTGGATCGCCGGCTCCTTCACCGGAGGCCATGGGGATCGCGGCGTGGGAGCGCGTGGATTCGAGCTTCGCGAAGGTTCTGGAAGAAGCGGTGGAGTGAGGGACAGGAAGAGCACGAATATGCGGAACAGAATGTTCGCACGGGAAAAGAAGAGAGGTTCTCAATGGGCTGGACCAAATTTCATATGGAAGCTACTTAGGCCCATCTACCTCTAATCCTCAAATGGCAGAGGTCCAAAACCCTAAAACCCACAAGGCCTGGCCGCCCCTCCGCCGCGAGCTCGTCCCCCTCTCCGTCCCCGGCAAGCCATGGCGTCGCGCCTCCGCTCCTTCGCCCGACCCGCCGCGGCGGCCTTCCTCCGATCCGCAGCGAGCCGGAGCCCCGCCGCCTCCCTCCCCCGCTCCCTCGCTCCCGTCCCAAGGTAAGGAGCAATTAGGATTCCAAATTGCCTGTGAAAATGTTTCCCGGTTAGGCTCTGGTTTAGCTGGGGTTTCATGTGATGCAGGGCTTCAGCCGTGGGGCGGCAGATGGCTCTGGCGCGGTCGCTGCAGCCGCTGCACAGCGCTGTCTCGGCGGCGCGGTTGACGTCGCGGTTGGGGGCGGAGGTGGCCCGGGCCGTGTCGCAGGGTACGCTCTGCAGCTCCTACCCTGGAGTCTGATACAGTCTACTAATCTTTGCAGACCCTACTTGTGAGTTGTGGCTGCCCGATTGCTTGCCTGCTCGATTATTTAGTTCATATGGTCGGTCTCCATTTATGGTGCTTTGTTATCCCATTAGTGTGATACGATATCAATTGGATCTATGTAATTCTTTGTCGTTCATTGGCCGAAACTAGGATGATCACCCATGGTCGAAACTTGTTTCTCTGGCACATCAAAACAAATTTGAAATGCTGATTCCAGATATGATGCCAAAGTAAACCATTTTGAATATGTGCACTTAATGTTTAGCATAAAACAATAGTTCAACATATAAAACCATATTAAAAATTCAGAGTACTATTAAGTTTAACACAAGCCACAGCATGTGTCTACATTTGTGTCTTTGACACTTTATCAACATATTTGCGGGAAAAAATGTTTTATTGCAGCATTGTACAAATATGATAATTTTATAACATTTCTCTTCAATTTAAATTTATATGGACGCTTTCTAATTGGGAAACATGTTTCCTATACGGGCAAAATTGTTGTGTCACACATCAATGCTTTGTCGGAAGTTTCTTTTCAGTTTGCATCCACGTGGGTTTGCATGTATCCAGGACATTGTACTTGAATTTTCATGAGTGTTTTAATTGTGCTAGTCTGCTAGCTTATTTAGATGACATTTTAATGCCAAGTAAACTTTGACCGCTATAATTTTGCTAGGCAGGTTTGATTTTTACAGTTACAATTTGATAGTGGCACATAAGGCATTTTTTTGGGTGCTAACGCTTGGCATAAGCTTCGGAATGGAATCTGGCCTACTGCAAATAGCATGCCTTTAGGAGTCGCAATGCACTGCATATCATCTTAACTGAGTCAAGATTGAGAACAAACTGATATTACTCTGTGGTGGTTCTAACTCTTGGAATGTAGTTCATTCTCAATTTATACGTAGGAATTGGGAGTTATGGTTGGCTATCACCTGCCACTCTTGCATTATTAACTCAGTTACTAATTGCCCTAGTGCCGCCATATATGTACTTGACAGAGTAAGAACATGGGTGAAAAATAGAAGTTCATAAGTTATGTGAAGGTTGGTAAACTTTTCTCATGATGCTACACCATAAAACTTTTAGGCTCATTAATACCTGGTAAAAGGGAAATTGGTGCACATGTGAGCTAAACTGGATGTGGACAGTCTTTTGTACGTCATTAAGTTATTCTGATTTAGCGTGTTAACCATTCCAGTTTTGATTACAATGGTCATTTAAGGAGCCATTTAGATCATTCGTGATTGTCAGCTGTGTTCACTTATTCCTCGAGAATTGAATTATCAACTTTTGTCCATTAGATATTTAATGAACGTTTGCAATGTTTTTGTTCTTTTTAAATCTTGACATTTAAAGTTAATACAACATTGGGTTAATGACCTTTTTGTCCTTCAACTATCACCTTTGGTTGCTTTCATCCATCATGTTTCAAAGAGTTCCCTCTTTTCACTAAATTTCAAATTTGGGCCGAATGTGGACATCATCGGTTGTCATCACCTCATATTTGCTCAAGGAGCGCGCTAGCCTCCCCGTTTTATTTGACAAGCCAGCTGATCCAAAACGAATTGACTGTCCCCTTGTGCTAACTTACCATGCGGTCGGGCTCACCAAAGCTTTCCTGTCTTGTCCCCACCCTAGGATCACTCCCTTTACCAAAAGCTAGAGCATTAGTGGCCATATGTGCTACAATTACCGCTATCTGGAGTCCTAAGCAACATTACCTCTCACTGGTTTTCTGATTGGCACCACCAGATACCCAATTGTTTTAAGCATCTCTTATGTCTTACTCTTTGTTTTTAAACATTACCTCAGTAGCCGTTATCTGTTGTTGGGTTCCAAAATATTTTTCTGAAAGGTCGTTTAAGATTAGTAGAACGTTAAGTTTCAATTTCTATTGCACAATCTCACAGGGGCATCTTGCTTTTTTTTTCTTTTTGGTCATGTTTCAAGTTGCCTTACAACTCTTGACCAAATTTCAAATTCTCTGAATATTTGATGGGAATTTCCACACATGAGTGCCAGATGTCCGAGTGTTTGTGTTGATTTCAGTACACAGCTCGACCAGTTATAGGGGTAGGAAGCGAATCCCCACCATTGAAGGAGATGTGTGTCTAACCAGTGGGTCGCCAATCTTGCCAGCAAGCTGCTGGATAAGAGGGTGGGGCAGAAGGAGAAATGAGAACAGTTAGGTTATAGGTTATCATGGCCATTTTTATGGTCTTTTCAGATTTAAAAGAGGGAGGAGTGATCACTCAGGCTGCTGACAAGACATTTACTTGAGTGATTCCCTTGTCCCAAAACTGTGACTCATTTCTACTGAGTTCACAAAACAGCTTTTGGTTGCTGCTAAATTCTGTTTTGATGTAGCATATAGGACTTGCGGTGGTATCATTTCTTCTCAGACATATGTAAATCTGTCAAATTTGCTCACAGTAGATTTGTTGTGCCTGGTCGCTTTTGTAATCTTCATGACCTATGTGCCAAAATCTTGATATTTAGTATAGAAAGTTCCTTCATTTTTCCAATTTTGTTTAATGTGATTTCCAACACAGTTCATTGGTTGCTTGGTCTTCTTTTAACGGATGAACAGGATGCTTAATTGTATTATGTATATGTATATGTGCTTATCTTAAATAGTTCGCTGGAACTCATTGCACTGTGCCAAATTGAAGGTCACAAAAACATTAATCAATTTAATATTACTTCAGTTATTTTTATGCCCAACTGTGATTTATATTGCGTAGTTTAATTTTGACAATCTGGTTACCCGTGGTGTTCTAGGCTGCCATGTTTTTGAGCTAAATAATTTGTGGAGAATATTGGACATTTGATACTTGGTTTGTGAAGTTGGTCTGTTATATACGCGTTCCAACGTCTACTGTAGCTTCACTTGTATTATGAAATTCTAATTCACTATTTGCTCTTTCCTTTTTGTTGAGTTTTTTTTTTCCAACTCTATCATTTCTGTTTTCAACAGTAATTGTTATGCTCAGTGTACCATTGATTGCTCATGATTGCAAATTGATGCATGTAGATTATTTTGCTTCACAACAACCTGAAACTTACATGTTCCCTATTGTCTTACAGAGACGGGTCTGAGTGTCCCTCGATAATGAAAGAACCAACTCTGAGCAGCGGCAGCGGCAAATATTTTCAAGACTTCGTTACCTTAATAATCATTTCCGTTGAAATTTTTTCGTACTTGTTCAGGCTATACTTTGTGCTATGTTCTGGTGGCAAACCTTTGACCTCGCAATGTACGTTTTGAGTTCCGTGTGAGGTCAAGTTTTCAGAGAACATAATGCACTTTTGTAAACAAATTTGGTCCAATTGGACGAACCTCTGGTTTCATCCATATCAAGAGCTACTAACCTTGTTGATTTGTACGTCTCAGTATTGTTTCTGTATGCTTTTGAGTAGTATCGGTCTTGTTGTTTTGGTCTGTGAGGCACCAGGTTTAGTTAGTTGAGATCGAGTGAGACGTCAGATAGTAAGTACGTGACATGGAAATTTAGATGCTATAATAATTTGTACGTTATACCAATTCATTTAGTTTATTTATCGACAGCAAGGTGCTGGTCTACTGGACCATGCAATCATATATGAAGACATGAAGTTACTCGTGGCATTTGTAAGATGGGGCTCTTAACATTCCCAACTCAGTCAAATGAGTTTAAGAATGCAAACAAAAGCCCATCCAAAAAGGCCCAGCGCTCCTGGAAACAGTTACAAAGGTGAGCAATCTAGTGAGCTACGTACACCTGAAACATATGTATGAAAGCGGTCTTGGCCTAGTGGTTGAGGCATCCGAGTAACACCTCTCAGGTCCTGGGTTCGACTCCCGTGGGAGCGAATTTTCAAGGATTTAACGGCATTTGTGCTTTCAGTGGTAGGCGACGCTCCCGTCGACAGCGAGGCACCAGTGGTGACTTCGTATCTCTAGATTTGCCGACTCAGTCTTCGAAGATGCTCATAGGGGTAGGGTTTGCGTACGTGTGTTCATAGGGGTGAGTATGCGTGCGTTGTGAGTGTCTGAGTTGTACTATGTAATCTCAAAAAAAAAAAAAACCTGAAACATATGTGCAACCCATGCAAGGGCAAACAAAGCATGTGATAGCTTAGCTGTGTACTCTTTAGTTAAGCTAGCTAGTTCATCACCACCTGATCGTGGCTTACGTCGGCGACGAGCGCCATGCAAGTGGAACCTCCCGTGACGACGCCGGCATCTGCTTTCATCGCTCCCAACCTGCTAGACTTCGTCGGCGACCTTGGTGACCCGAGCCCGGAGAGCTTCTTCACGATGCTCATGACGGCGTCGGCCTGGAAGAGCGCGGGGTGCGTCCTCCCGAAGCCGTTAAACCGCCGGCACACGGCCACGTGCGCCGCGAGCGCGGCCTCCCGGTCGCCGCCGTTCTTGGCGGCCTCCTCCGCGACGGCCTCGGCGCACAGCCCGCACACCCACCGCCCCGAGAACCGGCGCCGCACGGTGGCGATGTACTCCGGGGTGCACTCCTCCGACATGCCGCAGCACTCGCACTGGGCCTCCTCCACCTCCGGCGAGCGCGCGGCGTCGCCGCCACCGCCGCCGCCGTCGACGTCGGAGCTGAGCAGCTCCACTTCCCTGCTGTCGTCGCCAGCGACGCAGCTACGGAGCTCGCGGGACGACGGGGTCCGGTGGTGCCGCCTGTCGCCGCTGCCGAAGCTGCCCATGATCGTCGCGAGGAGCGGCGCCACGGCCGCCATCGCCGGCGCATCACCATTGGGTGCCATGGGGGCCACTAAATAGTGTTGGTTTTTCGTCTTTGTGAGGCTGAGAGTGTGCTTACTTGGTGTGCGATGTTTGTTGTTTGGGAGACGACCTGCTTCGCCATGGCAGCTATTTATAGAGAGCTCGGTCAGGGAAGAAAGTGATCGGCCACGCGTGACTTGCACAAAAGATCGCAACCTCGACCTCTCTCGTGATCAAAATTGAGGACAAGAATGGAGAAAACGAGGTGTCCTGGGCCTCTAGCTAAGCACTGGATTTGATACGAGCACATGTTGTGGCTGTGGTGCGTGACGCGTGCTTATATATCGATCAGCGCTTATGATGATTATGGTGTGTAACCTCATGATTGGTGACACGAGTTACATGAACATGAAGGCATCTTTGTGCCAAGTATCTGCTTTAAACATGGTGTTAGGTTTTGATCTTACGTACGTGATGACGCCTAGGTGCGCGTTGCTAGCAGGATAAGTCATTTTGAAATTACAACCATGCATCGGATTGAACTCTCAACTGGAGTATGATATTACCCTTCGGATTTATCCAAAGGAAGGAAGAGGAAGATAGTTTTTTTTGTTCATGCAGGTATAAATTTGTGAATTTGTATACGTTCTTCTCCGTAGAGAGACATAATTTGGTGCAAAGACGCTATTCCTTGTTCTCACTTTGGAAGTTATAAACAGTTCAAATTATATGCAGATAGGTTCATCATCCAAGCCACCCGCAGGCCACAACAAAGTGTGGACAATAAGCGTTTATAGTTTTTTTTTCTGAAATATTTACAGCAGAATATTCAGTCCTAGAACTTTCAGCTCAGCGGATTCAACAACTGCTAGCTGATGAGCAAATGCCTCGTTAATGGTAGAATATTCGTCTCGTATAAGAGCGTTAGGTGATCAGATCACAATTGCGTTAGCCGTGACCTTATCACCAGCTCTGCAACTTTCTCATGACTTATCAGTAAACTTTACGAAAGTAATGCTAGCTGAGCCGATTAACGGCCCCCAAGTGGTCGGTCAATGCACCCTTGAGTTAATTTGCCGGGGCAAATCACGGGTTCATGCGATCAGAAAGTGTGCAATCTCCTTCAATCTGTTCACGGGGAAGCCATTCCAGCCAGGTGCATGCCCTTCTCCCCATCATTAGCTAGCTTTGCTGATATTGATACTGTTGCTTTCATGGTCACGTTCTCGTGCCAAGCATCCCTAGCATCTCCAATTTCATTTGCTGATATTGATATTGTTGCTTTCATGGTCACGTTCTCGTGCCATGTCGAGCTTACGAGCGTGAAATCAAACAAAGGAGTCTTATAGAGGCTTCTTGAAATTAAAGGAGATGCTACCAGACGTGATAAGCTATCAGCTTGTATGAGTTATACCAGCCGTGCACGGTCATGCTCGTATCAGCTTCTCTTGCTACATGTATAATTGTATTATGAATATAACATGTCACGTCTAGGACCGAGAAATAGATAGTAGGAACTGGAGCAATGAAACTGAAAACAAACAGTGCAGTTGATACTTTTGTTTGTGTTGAACAAGTAACCGATATTATTTCAGTTTTCAATATTCGAACCAAATTAGTTTAACAAACCAAATTTTTAGTTCAATGAAGTAGCTGAAGAGAAGAAGAGGACATGACTTCAATCCTGTTTATGCTTTTTGTCAGCATTAGTTGGAGAAATGGTGTTGAAGATGAGTAAAAGATGAGATTTTTTTTTTTGGTGTGTGTGTTTCTATTCGTCTTTTCAGAGTCTTGATATAAGATGTATGCACTTCTTCATATTCTAACACAGCCCCTTCATTCGAGAAAAGAAGGATCTGCAGGTGTGCAGAATGTGTATAGGTGTGTGGTGTGTACTATATGTCAGTGTATCTAATATATACATTTCCAATGTGTTGTGTTTTAGTTGGAGTTCAGATATGACTACGGGAATACATGCGATAGTTCAGAACATTGTCGATCCAATGAACTATTTGCATTATAAAGTGATAATTTCAGCTTGAGTTTCTGAGAAATATATATAATTTGTCTTAGACTATGTCTCTTTTAGGATGAGGGTGTTACCTATTTTGACTTTGGAGGCATATGCCCCCACCTGTAATTTACTCCAACTGGTAAAAGAAAAAGTTTGTGGGCGAAATCATGCTTTTCATTGTCCTGCGGAAAATTTAATCATAAATTATACTCTACCATAGAGTGAGACACCTCTTGTCGACATCTCAAAAAAGAAGTAGCTTCCACCCGTCAATGCTGATATGTTAGGGGAGTGAGACACCAACTTATCGGTGCATTCCGATGGCCGTCGCGATCGAAGGCGTAGAGACATCGCGTGGAAGGCGAAGACCGTCGATTGGAGGTGTGGAAATTTAGTGGGGTAACGGCGCGTCGAAGGAACTCGCGGTGGGTGTTGTCGGAGGCGCGCGGCGAGCATCCAGACTCGGCGCGGGCTCTAGATTTGGGGCAATGACGCGTTGAAGGAACCGACGGCCGTCAGACTATCTGCGCCAACCGCTCGTGAAAGAATGGCATGGCAAAAAGAAAAAAAAATAATGTGAGGATTTGAGGTGCTCGGCGTGCGCCAAATTTGGCTCAGGTCGAGGCTGGGTTTGGGGCTAAGAAAATTATTTTCTCCTTTTTCAAAAAATGTTTTTGGGTAGGGTTTATTGGAAGTATTGGAGATGCTCTTCAGTCGGCTGCAAGTGTGAACGGATACGAATCTTAAAGCAAAACCATGGCTCAGGTCTGCACCTGGGCTAATTAAACGGATCATGCCGTAGTATACTTTTGAAGTTGAGCCCTAAACTGCCACTATTGAGCATGCATATTTGTACTTGCAACGCATAGAGTAGCTATATATAGCCAACGTCATGGTAGGGAAAGGTGAAGCTTGGTCTCCGGCATAGTGAGTGCGGCGTTGGCGGCGCCAGTCAGAGCCTGTGTCGACGCGACGAGTAGCCCACCCAATGACCCAACCCGCTTGTGGAAACATGTACAGTACGTGCTCCAGCAGCTAGCTGCCGGTCTTGGCTCATTATTGCTGGCCGGCCGGTCCGAGTCCAAGTCCAAGTCCAAGCGCATGTCATGCACGTCACTGACCGGCACAACCGTATCAACGTCGGCGTCCTCGTGCAACTGTCAGTTCAAAGAAGAGACTAGGCCCAGAGAGAGGGAGCAGTGGTTTGGAATTGGAGGGTGCGCAGCAGACGGGCGGACCAATGACTTGGCGGCAGAGCAAGACGGCACCGCGCCACACCAAGAATACCCAGAGAACACGGGGTCGTCTCTTTGGCTCGGTTGACACACACTGAGCTCTACCTCTCGTCTCGCCGGTTCTCGATTTGAACGCCGGCCGGTAAGCGACGTGCCGCGCGCGGGAGAGTCGTGTCTCTGCCTGAACAGAGCAGGGAAGGGAGCATGGAGTACGCGAGAACCGAGCGAAAGCGGTACAGAGCTCACCCAAAAACAGAGGAAAAAGTCTTGGACAGAAAAGAGATCCTACCGTACGTGGATGGGCTCAAGCCTCAAGCACGTCTTGTACCGTCGTGTACGTAGTACTGGTGTACGTCGTCGGTAGCCTGCGCTGCCAAAATTAATTTGAAGGGCCGCACATCGCAGCATGTCAAAAGTCCTTTTTAGGGCTCTTGGGATCCCGATCAGCTTTGCATTCGGCCCCCATCAGTCGACGCCTGGTGAGTCCTTCGGCAAATCGATCTGGAGGGGAAGGAATGAATCATGCATGGCATGGCCTCTCATCGTTTGACCCGGCGTCGGTCGCACCGTCCGGCTTCCTTCGACACGGACTCGAGCTTTCGGTCCACCTCTGACTTTTGTCCCCTCTGCTTGCTCACGACGCTGCTTGCCTGATGTTTGTTTAATTTCCCCTGACTCGTTCCAGCCGAGGAGACTGGATCGATGACTTTGCTAGGGGTGTGTACGTATTTCCTTGTTCAATTCCTACCGTGGCTGATCGCCCCGGCCCCTCGTGCTTCTCCACTCAAAGTCTGAAAAATGTCGTGGTTCGTTGACCAAAGTAAGCAGCTGTCAAACGGTCTGAAAACGGGCGACGCAGCGCACTAGTGGGACGAACAATTTTGAGGCCCTGGCTCGAGAGCTACCTGTAGCTTTGGACATGGACTTGTATATGTACTAGCAAGTTTCAAGATGCTTGCTCGATCGATGCACACCTGCTTGCCGGATCCTGTCACGTCCCGTGTTTTTGCCTCCATTTGAAATCCACTAAAATTTGAAATTTCTCGAATTTGGAACAAATTAAAATCAAGTGAGTGTTTTAAGTTAGCGAAACCACCCCAATTTTAAAATTTTTATTTTGAAAACTTGCACAAAAATCTCATCATGAGCATCTCTGGGTTTTCCTGTTTTATTTTGAGTGTTTGTTTGATTTAAAACCTCGTTCGAATTTGAATCTCCTTCAAAATCAAATTCTTTCAATTCCCAGAAAAAGTTCAAACCTTTTTCTCCTTCGCGGGCCGCCCCTTCTCCTTTTTCCCCGGCCGGCCCAGTCCCTCTCTCCCTTCCCGGCCGCGCCCCTCACTCCCGGCCCAGCCGCCTCCCTTCCCTCCTCTCTTTCCTCTCTGGACCGCGGGCCGCTTTTCTTTCCCCGGCCCAGCGCCACGCAGCCCAGCGCCCAGGCGCGCCAGCCCAGCCCGCCTTCCTTCTCTTTCTTCCTCCTCCGACGCGTCCCGTCGCCGCGCCGCGCCCATGCCGCCCGGTCGCCTCCACCGCCTTCGCGTTACTTGCCGCGCCCGTCAAGCCGAGCCCCCACCGCCTTACTCCACCGCCTTGCCGGCCTTCAAATAGGGGCCGAACCCCCTTTCCTGAGCTCCGAAGCCATTCGCAATCCTTCCCCCCTCTCTCCTCACTCCGACGAGGTGTCCGGCGAGATCCCCCGCCGCCTCCGAGGAGCCTCACTCCCTCTTCCTTCTCTCCTTCTTATTCCCGTTCCACGACGGACCTCGTTGCGCCTTCCTCTTTGCGCAGCCGAGTACGAGGACGGAGATCGACGACGAGCCCACCTCGTCACCGCCTTCCCCTCCGGCTCCGGCCGCCCTCCGTTGTCCTCCGGCCTCACCGTACCCTCGGTGAGACTCCTCGAGCTCCCCTCACTCTCCTGCGCCCTCTCTTTCTCCCTCTCGCGCTCCCGCACCACCCGAGCACCGAGCACCGCCGTCCGCCGCTGGTCGACATCATCGCCGGCCATTTTCCCAGCCTTCCCCGGCCACGCCGCTCCACCCAAACCCTTCGCCACACCTCACCGCGCCTCCTCGTGCACACTTACTCGCCCAAACCCGCTCGCTCGCGCGTTTCCGTCAAACACCGCCGCCGCTCTTCCCTCCGGCGACGTCGCACCGCAGCTCTGCTCGTCGCCGTCGACAACATCTCCCGCCATCACCTTCGCCTTCTCGTGCGCATTCCCGGCATTTACCTCTCGTCGAGCCTCCGCCACTATAGCCGCCGCCGGCAAGAAGTCCGGCGAGCCGCCGCCGCGCGCCCTGCCTCAGTCCACCGTGGACCGATGAACCGCCGCCCAACCCCGGTCCACAGAACCATGAACCCGGTCCACCGTCTTTTCTAATAGGAAAATAAATCCAAAAATCCCTGGAAATTCCCAGACCCTGTATTTTTGCAAATAAACCCCTGACCTTTCCGGTAATTCTGTCTTAGTCCTATCTTTTTGCAGAAAAGTCCCTATACTTTTGTGTATCTACAATTTGGTCCCTATCTTTTTACACCGAGACCCCTGACCTTTCCCAAAATTACAGATAGGTCCCTGTCAACTTTCTGTTTTTACCAAAAAGCCCTCATAATATTTCTATTCTTGCAAATGAGCCCTCAGATCCCCTGACCCATCTGTCAGCCTCTCTTTCTCTCAGGAAAATGCTAAGTGCACCCGGCTAGTGTACACGCATTTATATTCCGAGCAATTTCCAATAACAGAAAAATCCCATAAAATTCCCAAAAATCCTATATTCCTTTCTAATCATTTTTCAACCCTTGATCACTCCAGATTAATTAGGATTATGGCTATGCTTAATTAAGTTAGCTTAATCCTGATCAATTTCCTTTCTTAAACTTGTTTAATTCATATCTCCTCCGTTTAAACTCCGATTTTGGCGATTCTTTCGCCAAAATTCATCTAAAATCATCCTCTATTCATTGCCACCAGATCCAATCTGACCTTGGTCTCTATTTGTTTTATTTGATTTATTGCTTGTTCATTGCTTGAGCGGTAGATTTATTTTCTTTTATCGCTAGATAATCAAGTCGTTGAAGAAGAACCCGAGGACCTGGAATACGAGGACTTAGAAGAAGAAGGTCTTGTTGAAGGCAAGTCTAACTCCCTTTGATCATATTGATCCTATGTTTGCAAATATCCTAATTAGAGCTGTTTATAAATAAATTGCATGGTATTTAAATGAATTCAAAGGCTAGAATGGTCCTATGCAATATTTGATTGCCTTCCTTGATTTGATTATATCCTGATCCCTTGTTAACCCTAGGAACCAACGTCATTAAAACCCTTAATGACATGTTGGATTGCTTTGCCGCTTAGGACTCTCACCATATGTGTTTAATTAATATTGCTCACATGATTTTCGTGTAAATGCGTGTGTCTTGGTGGTGTGTGTAAATGTGGAATTGGGTGGTTAATAATAAGTGCAACCCTAGTAAGGGATGTTTTTCTGGCGGGACCAGGCGAGGTAGTCCTCAGTGGGGAGGCTATCTCTGGGACGCCCTTCCACTCGTGGATTGGCTATTGAAGATGCCTGGTTCGGTCGTATAAGGACCGGTTCTTGTGCCGCCTTTGCCTAGCACCTCTCGCGCAGCCACAAGCCCAGTATGGGATGGGAATTGGAACCACACCCTACTAGTACTCACCCGGTACCCCCCCGGAGGCAGGAGATTGCAACGGAGTCCCAGGAGAAGACTCGTTCGTTGGTGGGTGTTCGAGATCCGGCATTTATGACTGGCCATATTATTATTGTGAAGCCCCTGGTGATGTCCGTGGGCCGTGGTGGTACGAAGTAGGTATGGAACCTTTAGTGGGACAGTCCGAACTATGACGATAGGGAGGACTGGACCACCTTGTGGGGAAATTTGTGCACCCTTGGCCAAGGTTATGAAACTTTCCGGAAAGCCGTGTTCCACGGTATTGGACAACGCGAAAGCATCGGCCACACTATGATTAGTCTTTTCTGTGTGAGTTATCCTTGGCGTGTTTTCGGAATACACCGGTTTGGAGCCGTGTGCTGGTTGACGGCCAGTGATAAAACTTGAGGCACTGGCGGGATGGACAGTAACTCCCCCAGGGCCGCCCAACCCCACTAATCTCTACAGATACTTGATTAGATTGCGAACTGCTTTGTTTTCAAAACAACCTTGCATAAACTTGGCTTTCACGCCTTGTTGTGATAAACCTCAGCCTATCCTTTGATAAACTCCTTGCATAACTTACCCCTCGTGTTAGGCTTGCTGAGTACCTTAAGTACTCACTCTTGCTTCAATCATTCAGAAGATGAGCCAGAGATAGAAGCTGATGGAGGTGAAGATTAGGGTTCAGCCTGCCCGCAAGTCTGCCTGTTGGAGTGGTGCCGTTCCGTCTTCCGCTGGAGTAGTTGTTAGTGCGGCTGCTGTGCCAGCCTGTCGGTGTGTTATCTGTTCTCGTAGTCAGGCCGCTGGCCTTTGATGTAAGACCTTTGTATAATAAAAGGGCTTGTATGAGGCTTGGTAATATTATAAAGGGTATGAGGCTGTGATGTTATTCTGTGTAAGCGTCGTATCAGCGTCTGATCCAGGGACTGATACGGTAAGCGCTAGTGCTCCAGAAATGGGGTACGACAGAGTGGTATCAGAGCCATACTTGCCCGTAGGTTGAACCCTAGGATGGATCGAGTGAGAATGAGTGCTATTTTATACCTAAAAACTATTTGCAAAACTTTTCTATTTACTTCTCTCCTATTTTGGAAAAATCCCTTCTTCCAAAAGGTCGGACCCGTTGGGAAGCCCTCAGCAAAGAAATCTGATCTCTCCAGTCCCGACAACTTCAAGTCAAAAGTACAAGAGTCTTCCGTCAAACCAAGACTCTGCAGAAGACAAGCCATCAGAAGGCCTGTCAGCATCAAGCAACAGCGGCCCTCAAGCTAGACTGTGGAGTGCCGTTGTACTTAGTGTCACCTTGCTGTCGAATCCTTTAGTCTAGGTTTAACCGTCGAGTCCTGTTATATATAGAAGGACTCGAATATGTGTGATCGAGCCCCTGTTATGATGCTATGTTTGCTGTGATGTTGTATCGATGCTGATTCTTCTGTTTGAGTGTGCGCAAGGTATTCGGAAATTCTTTTCCATTATCTTGTTCTGCTCGTAGCTTTAGATTTCCCGTAAATCCCTTCTCATCTCTCCTTATCCCGACAAGCAGATGCCTCCCAAAAGATCTGCCAGAATTCAGCAGCGCCAACGCCGAGAGCGTAATGCTCAAGATGATAATCAGGATGATGTCCACAATGCAGGGCGTGGACGTGGTAGAGGAAGAAATAATAATCAGCGTGGCAGAGGTAGAGGTGGAGGTAGAGGTGGAGGCAGACATGACAATGAGCAGGATCACCAGGAGGATGAAATAAGTCAAAATCAGCAGGAAGTACAGGATGAGGTTGAAGAAAACAATAACCAGAATAGAAGTGAGGGACAACAGAACCGTGGTAGAGGTGGTAGAAGAGGTGGAAGAATACCTGCAGCACCTGTCACCAACCTAGTGGCTGTGATGGACAATCAGACTCGTCTGATGGAGATTATCGCGCAAGGACTTCTGGACCGTACACCAGGTCCACAGACCAAGATGTCAGAATTTATGAGACTCAGACCGCCAACTTTTGAGTGTGCTGAAGAAGATCCTCTAGCAGCAGATGATTGGCTAAGAGGCATAATCAAGAAACTGCAAGTGGTTAATGCCAATGACAGAGAGAAAGTGATTTTGGCGTCTCACCAGCTCACAGGAGCAGCAAGCGAATGGTGGGATAACTATCGTGAAGCTACAGAAGATGCTGAGGCTATCACTTGGGATGAATTCCAGGAGGAATTCAGGAGATATCACATCCCTGAGGGTGTGATTGAAATGAAGGCTGATGAATTCCGCTCTCTGAAGCAGGGAGCGATGACAGTAAATCAGTATATCAGGAAGTTCATGAAATTGGCTCGGTATGCCCCTGATGATGTTAACACTGATAAGAAGAAGCAGGATCGCTTCAGAAAAGGACTTAATCCTGGATTGAAAGTGCAGCTGGTTACTCATATTTATCCAGACTTCAACACTCTCATGAACCGTGCACTTCTGTTGGAGGATGCTCGCTCTCACATTGATCATGATAGGAAGCGCAAATTCAATGCGCAGAAGTTTAAGCAGCAGGAGAGAAATCAGAAGCCAAGGTTTAATAATAATTTTCAGAAGCCAAAATATCAGTCTACCATGCAGTATAGAACTTCAGCGTCCAATCAACCGAGCTCAGCACCATCATATAGTAACCAAGATTCTGGTAGTCAGCAGAGGAGCAGTTCCAGCATTGCCCAGCCTTATAACATTGATAAGAGAACTTGCTTTCACTGCCGCGAGCCAGGCCATATAATCGCTAGATGTCCTTACCTGAATAAGAATAATGCTCCAACTCAGTCACACCAGGCAAGCAATAGGACTGCAGCATCAGGAGTTGGACGCAATAGACAACAATCCTCCGGACAACAGCAAAGAAGCAGCCAAACCACCGGTCGAAGCCGAGTAAACCATATCAACGCTCGGGAAACTAATGGAGCACCGGAAATTGTCCCCGGTGAGTACCTTAACAACCCAACTCATCCACGAGTTATATCTGGATTTTGGAGCCATGCTTCCATTCGGAACTTGAAACTATTACTGCATGTGGTTTTTAACCGGTTTGCTCAAGAACCCCGATCTCCCTGGGTCAAAGTCTTTTAAGTGGGGTAGGCTCTCCTCTCGCTCCAAGGTTAGCAATATGGAAATCAGTGGATCATTTGGAAACAGATACAAGAATGAAGAACCTTCTGCTCCCTTCTGTCCGCTAGGTAGCTTGAATCTCGAGGACGAGATTCTCTTTAAGTGGGGTAGATTGTCACGTCCCGTGTTTTTGCCTCCATTTGAAATCCACTAAAATTTGAAATTTCTCGAATTTGGAACAAATTAAAATCAAGTGAGTGTTTTAAGTTAGCGAAACCACCCCAATTTTAAAATTTTTATTTTGAAAACTTGCACAAAAATCTCATCATGAGCATCTCTGGGTTTTCCTGTTTTATTTTGAGTGTTTGTTTGATTTAAAACCTCGTTCGAATTTGAATCTCCTTCAAAATCAAATTCTTTCAATTCCCAGAAAAAGTTCAAACCTTTTTCTCCTTCGCGGGCCGCCCCTTCTCCTTTTTCCCTGGCCGGCCCAGTCCCTCTCTCCCTTCCCGGGCCGCGCCCCTCACTCCCGGCCCAGCCGCCTCCCTTTCCCTCCTCTCTTTCCTCTCTGGACCGCGGGCCGCTTTTCTTTCCCCGGCCCAGCGCCACGCAGCCCAGCGCCCAGGCGCGCCAGCCCAGCCCGCCTTCCTTCTCTTTCTTCCTCCTCCGACGCGTCCCGTCGCCGCGCCGCGCCCATGCCGCCCGGTCGCCTCCACCGCCTTTCGCGTTACTTGCCGCGCCCGTCAAGCCGAGCCCCCACCGCCTTACTCCACCGCCTTGCCGGCCTTCAAATAGGGGCCGAACCCCCTTTCCTGAGCTCCGAAGCCATTCGCAATCCTTCCCCCCTCTCTCCTCACTCCGACGAGGTGTCCGGCGAGATCCCCCGCCGCCTCCGAGGAGCCTCACTCCCTCTCCTTCTCTCCTTCTTATTCCCGTTCCACGACGGACCTCGTTGCGCCTTCCTCTTTGCGCAGCCGAGTACGAGGACGGAGATCGACGACGAGCCCACCTCGTCACCGCCTTCCCCTCCGGCTCCGGCCGCCCTCCGTTGTCCTCCGGCCTCACCGTACCTCGGTGAGGACTCCTCGAGCTCCCCTCACTCTCCTGCGCCCTCTCTTCTCCCTCTCGCGCTCCCGCACCACCCGAGCACCGAGCACCGCCGTCCGCCGCTGGTCGACATCATCGCCGGCCATTTTCCCAGCCTTCCCCGGCCACGCCGCTCCACCCAAACCCTTCGCCACACCTCACTGCGCCTCCTCGTGCACACGTACTCGCCCAAACCCCGCTCGCTCGCGCGTTTCCGTCAAACACCGCCGCCGCTCTTCCCTCCGGCGACGTCGCACCGCAGCTCTGCTCGTCGCCGTCGACAACATCTCCCGCCATCACCTTCGCCTTCTCGTGCGCATTCCCGGCATTTACCTCTCGTCGAGCCTCCGCCACTATAGCCGCCGCCGGCAAGAAGTCCGGCGAGCCGCCGCCGCGCGCCCTGCCTCAGTCCACCGTGGACCGATGAACCGCCGCCCAACCCCGGTCCACAGAACCATGAACCCGGTCCACCGTCTTTTCTAATAGGAAAATAAATCCAAAAATCCCTGGAAATTCCCAGACCCTGTATTTTTGCAAATAAACCCCTGACCTTTCCGGTAATTCTGTCTTAGTCCTATCTTTTTTGCAGAAAAGTCCCTATACTTTTGTGTATCTACAATTTGGTCCCTATCTTTTTACACCGAGACCCCTGACCTTTCCCAAAAATTACAGATAGGTCCCTGTCAACTTTCTTTTTTACCAAAAAGCCCTCATAATATTTCTATTCTTGCAAATGAGCCCTCAGATCCCCTGACCCATCTGTCAGCCTCTCTTTCTCTCAGGAAAATGCTAAGTGCACCCGGCTAGTGTACACGCATTTATATTCCGAGCAATTTCCAATAACAGAAAAATCCCATAAAATTCCCAAAAATCCTATATTCCTTTCTAATCATTTTTCAACCCTTGATCACTCCAGATTAATTAGGATTATGGCTATGCTTAATTAAGTTAGCTTAATCCTGATCAATTTCCTTTCTTAAACTTGTTTAATTCATATCTCCTCCGTTTAAACTCCGATTTTGGCGATTCTTTCGCCAAAATTCATCTAAAATCATTCTCTATTCATTGCCACCAGATCCAATCTGACCTTGGTCTCTATTTGGTTTTATTTGATTTATTGCTTGTTCATTGCTTGAGCGGTAGATTTATTTTCTTTTATCGCTAGATAATCAAGTCGTTGAAGAAGAACCCGAGGACCTGGAATACGAGGACTTAGAAGAAGAAGGTCTTGTTGAAGGCAAGTCTAACTCCCTTTGATCATATTGATCCTATGTTTGCAAATATCCTAATTAGAGCTGTTTATAAATAAATTGCATGGTATTTAAATGAATTCAAAGGCTAGAATGGTCCTATGCAATATTTGATTGCCTTCCTTGATTTGATTATATCCTGATCCCTTGTTAACCCTAGGAACCAACGTCATTAAAACCCTTAATGACATGTTGGATTGCTTTGCCGCTTAGGACTCTCACCATATGTGTTTAATTAATATTGCTCACATGATTTTCGTGTAAATGCGTGTGTCTTGGTGGTGTGTGTAAATGTGGAATTGGGTGGTTAATAATAAGTGCAACCCTAGTAAGGGATGTTTTTCTGGCGGGACCAGGCGAGGTAGTCCTCAGTGGGGAGGCTATCTCTGGGACGCCCTTCCACTCGTGGATTGGCTATTGAAGATGCCTGGTTCGGTCGTATAAGGACCGGTTCTTGTGCCGCCTTTGCCTAGCACCTCTCGCGCAGCGCACACAGCCCAGTATGGGATGGGAATTGGACCCACACCCTACTAGTACTCACCCGGTACCCCCCGGAGGCAGGAGATTGCAACGGAGTCCCAGGAGAAGACTCGTTCGTTGGTGGGTGTTCGAGATCCGGCATTTATGACTGGCCATATTATTATTGTGAAGCCCCTGGTGATGTCCGTGGGGGATGCCGTGGTGGTACGAAGTAGGTATGGAACCTTTAGTGGGACAGTCCGAACTATGACGATAGGGAGGACTGGACCACCTTGTGGGGAAATTTGTGCACCCTTGGCCAAGGTTATGAAACTTTCCGGAAAGCCGTGTTCCACGGTATTGGACAACGCGAAAGCATCGGCCACACTATGATTAGTCTTTTCTGTGTGAGTTATCCTTGGCGTGTTTTCGGAATACACCGGTTTGGAGCCGTGTGCTGGTTGACGGCCAGTGATAAAACTTGAGGCACTGGCGGGATGGACAGTAACTCCCCCAGGGCCGCCCAACCCCACTAATCTCTACAGATACTTGATTAGATTGCGAACTGCTTTGTTTTCAAAACAACCTTGCATAAACTTGGCTTTCACGCCTTGTTGTGATAAACCTCAGCCTATCCTTTGATAAACTCCTTGCATAACTTACCCCTCGTGTTAGGCTTGCTGAGTACCTTAAGTACTCACTCTTGCTTCAATCATTCAGAAGATGAGCCAGAGATAGAAGCTGATGGAGGTGAAGATTAGGGTTCAGCCTGCCCGCAAGTCTGCCTGTTGGAGTGGTGCCGTTCCGTCTTCCGCTGGAGTAGTTGTTAGTGCGGCTGCTGTGCCAGCCTGTCGGTGTGTTATCTGTTCTCGTAGTCAGGCCGCTGGCCTTTGATGTAAGACCTTTGTATAATAAAAGGGCTTGTATGAGGCTTGGTAATATTATAAAGGGTATGAGGCTGTGATGTTATTCTGTGTAAGCGTCGTATCAGCGTCTGATCCAGGGACTGATACGGTAAGCGCTAGTGCTCCAGAAATGGGGTACGACAGATCCGCCAATGTAAATAAATTTTAGCTAAACATCAAAAGGGCATCAAAAACCAAAATGGAAATGCCACATTATCTTCAATATATAAGGCTTGGCTACCTGCAACGCTCTGAAAGTACCGTTCCCTGGAACAACTGATCCTGAACTGAATGTACCCAACCCAAGAGTTTGTCTGTTCAGTTTTGTTGACGAAATTAAGCCATTGTGAAACGGTTTGAGAGTTTTTGTCAAACCGTGCTCTATCGAGCTACCTGTAGCTTTGGCTATGAAACATGTTAGCATGTTTTTCAAGATGCTTGCTTGATCCATCAATAAATTTTAGGCACACACAAAAAAACGTACTAAATGCTACTATATTATCTTTTCTTTTTCAGAAAATGTTAGTACATAAATCTGCTGTAAGTGGTGGCTCGTCCTCTGAAACAACTGATCCAGAGTGTAGCAAGAGTTTGTTTGATTGCTTACACTAGTACTAGTAGCATTCGACGCTTTTTGGCATGCAGGGAGGAGCATCACAGCTCAAACCAGCGCGAATCCCTGTACGACGTGGTCAACACAGCTGCATAAACAAGGACCGATGATGGATCGATTCCGCAACGAATATTGGTGTACCAGCCGACACGCCCCCAACCAACGTACTAAAGCCACTAGCTACTCGATCTGCCAGTCATGTATTTTGTACTCTACTAGTACCCACACAACACGAGACGCGCGCGCGAGATCCCAACAAGATTGATTTATTCAACTGTCAACTCCGTCCTCCGCATCAACCTACTTTCCGCAGCACTCACTAATTCCGTGCGCTGTACTGCTGCAGATCGGATCCTACTACTCTTCTCCCTTGGTATTATGCTGCTGGCCTGGCAGTGCCTCCATTAAAACAATCCATCAGGTTTTCAATAACGAGATAGAATTCCTTTTGAAGGTCAATAATAACGAGAAACAAGTAAAGAGTGCGCAACAAGTGCATGGGAAGTAATAATAATGTAAGAGCAAGCACAAGTAAATAACGCAAAATGTGTCTCAACTTGAAAAGAAAATGGCGCGATCCAAGGACGTGCGACACGTGATGGACATGCAGTGGTGCGGCGGTGTACAAGCAGGGGACGGGAACACGAGAGGCTCATGCATGGCTACGACGGATTTGAGATTTGACCTTGCTCATCGGCCGGCCAGCCCTCGGCCGCGCGCGGCGAGCACTAGCTGAAATTAAGCTCTACTGCAGCTTATGAGTATTCGCTACTACTACTCATGAGGCGATGCCGGCGGCGAGGGCCCGCGGCGTGCGGCGGCCAGAGACGTAGGGGCTGGCGGCGGCGTAGCCGTAGTAGTCGGGCGTGGACGCGGCGCTCCTCTGCGCGCGCAGCTGCTCGTAGAACCGCCGGATGAACTCGTCCGCCTGCCGGTCCACCAGCGCCCGGCCGTCGCCGTCCCTGCTGCCGCCGCCGGCCGCCGGCGACTCGGCGACGCGAAGGTGCCGGCTCACGGCGGGGCTGCGTGCCAGCGCCCACAGCATCTGCGCCGGGGACGGCGTCTCGTACGCCGCGGCGGGCTCGTCCTCGTATCCGCCGCCGCTGCCGCCGCCGTTGTCGTCGTTGAGCATCTCGAACACCCGGGCCACCTCCGCCGCGTCGTAGTTGTAGTAGTGCAGGTACCCGGCGCCGTCGTCGCGGCGGCGGCGGCGGCTGCGGCCGCGCTTGCCGGCGCCGAGGAGGCCGAAGTCGGCGGAGGAGGGGGTGTTGCTGCAGCTGAACTCCACCTCGCGGCGTCGGGAGCGGGAGGAGGGCTCGTGCACCGCGAGGCCCGGGTCCAGCGCGCGGCACGAGAACGAGGACGACCCGCCGGCGCCGCCGCCGGCGTAGGAGGAGGAGGAGAAGCCTCCGTCGCGGTGGTGGTGGCCGTGGAAGGCGAGGAGGTCGCCGAGGGCCTTCCCGGCGATCTTGCCGCGGTGGAGGAGGAGGTGCAGGTCCATGGCCAGCTTGCGCCCCGACGGCAGGCCGCGGCGCAGCATGTAGAGCACGGCGCGCAGCACGCGCCACATCCGCTTCGCCACGCTCGGCTCCGCCGCCACCACCACGCCCTGCTGCTGCTTCCTTCCTGCTGCCATTCTCTCGCTTCTCCTCCTCTGCTCTCTGCTTCAGCTTCTTTGTTTGTTGAGAGAAGGAAAGGTGAGTCACGCGAGAGGAGGAGGAGGAGGTCAGGTGAGCTGCTGATCACTTGCTGAAGCTGCTGGTTGCTGCGCCTTGTGGTTATCGAGCGATGGATGGATGGGTGGAAGTAGTTGGAGAAGGTCACGTATTTAAAGGCCCGGAAAAGGATAGGCACCACCACGACGACGGCGATGAGTAATCCGTCCGGCTCCATGGAAGTGTTGGTGTTTGTTGCAGCTGTTTGTTTTGTTTCGGTCCGAAAAGGGAGGGGAACGGATAGCGGCTTTGTCAAGCATTATTGGTTGCATTCGTGCTGCACTGCAACCAGGGTCCAAAGGGCGGTGCGGTGTTGATGCTTTCCTGCTTCGCTTTGGCTATTGGCTCCAAGTTTCATTGCTCCAGTTTATCTGCACATCCGAACAAAAGAAATGAACGTTTTTTTCTTCTTCTTCTTCTTCCCATTTGGAGCTGGAGATGCCTTCCAGCTCGTGGGAAGGAAACAGGGGAACCTGTCGTTTCAACAACGGTTGGCTAAACTTTGTACGCTCAGGTTCAGGGACTTGCTTCAGACAAAATTATGGACGTGTACTTGTTGCAAATGGCAAGCACTCGATGAGGTATGATGCATATGTTTTGGTTTTGTAGAACTGTAGCTTACACATGTCACGACACATAAACATCTCGAGTAAATGCGTCTTTACGGCTGACGATGACACTACCCTTCTATCTTACAACTACTATCAGGATGGGACTCTTGATGAGGTTTGCCATCCAATGGGTTATTTCCAAACATCACCACCACACGAAAAATCAGTCACTATTATGTTACATGCATTTCGAATCACAAAAAATGTGTTATATTAAGTAATGGATGCTTCAAAGTAGATGCATTTTCTTTTTTGAATTTAGTGCATTCATTCCAATTTCCAAGTAAGTTATATCTGCCAGCCATTTTATTTCTTTTAGTGTTTTGGTACAACTTAAATAGAGTAATCACGTAATCCATCAGTGTCACCAATTTTGCGTCGCAAAAAATGTACGCAATAATAGAGTAACTGTTGGTCAAAGAATTATCGTTAGTAAAAGTGGGGCATTGCAAACCTTTCTGCTTCTGACTCCCCCATGGCAACGAGGTACTCCTATTACTTAGGTATGATTTGTGTAATGTACGTATTACATGAAGGTACTATTTATTTCTTAATATGAAATACTACTACGTAACAATTTCTTTCATATGACATACACATCCTTTCTAGATAGACAGTGTATCTTTGAGGTTCATTCTTGGAAGTTAGAAGATTCCCAAAGAACCAGATAACCCTCACGGGAAAGCAACAAAGTGCCCCGATCAGTTCAGTGTTGTCCTTCCTGCGATCAAGATACGTGGCAAGTCTAGGGCAAACATGAGATCCTTAACCTCTGTTACAGGAACACACAATTATTGGATCTGCGTTTTACTTTGGATAAGAGACACCTGTCACGAAAAGAAACATGATCCAAGTAGCATGCATAAGCTGCAAGGGCCCAGGCGGGCTCCGGCCGGCGGCATACCTAAACTTCCTACGTGAAAAGCAACATGCTACGTACACACTTCAATTGCACTAGTGCGTGTACACTGAAATCACTCGGCATTCCTCATTATTGATTGACCTGTAGTAGTTTTGATTTGTGATGTAAGTGTATCCATGCCATTTTACAGGCAAGCAAAATAATTATTGGCCACGGGCCCATGGACTATGTTCGAGATATATAGGGTAGGAATGTTGTAGAATAGACTCGGATTGTAACATATTGTATAATATAGTAGTAGTTCGGTTGAATTTTTTTAGATAAAGGGAATTCTATTTTCATCAAGCATAAAATATCCCGGTCTCTCCATTTTTCAATGGATTTAACCGTTCATTATTACAACTTTTCACTATGTGTAGACTCCGTCTACCCCATAGGACAAATAAAAACTCACCAAACGAGAGGTGTAAAGATAGTAAACAGTTCATCTTAACATAACCTATTACTAAACTTCCACCTTTTGGCGAAGAATCCATTGTGACTACCTCCAAAGTCGGCATGCTCTCAGCATGGAAGTTCTCCTCTCCTCCTTCTGGAAAGTGACCATGTTCTTATCCAATACGTGCCAGATTACCTGCATAGGAGTTAGTATAGTTTTCTCAAAAACCACATCATTCCTGCTTAACCAATTGCCCACCAAATAGCACTTATTCCCACCAGTATTTGACTTCTTTCCTTGGGCTGAAACCGGCCAACCCAAGTACTAAACATGTTAGTAATACTAGTTGGTGGTTTAAACCCAAAAGAAAATTCAATCAACCTCCAGATAAGTCTAGCAAACTGGCAATCAAAGAAAAGGTGTTGATAGATAAGACCGAATCCTGTTGTAACTTTTAAGCCAGGTCGGGAGCTTTTCCCGTCTATATTAACACGTAAACGTGCGGCTTCTACAAAGGTAATATGCTTTAACCAACCTCTGATCTCTTTCAAGGAATCCATTCAATAAGTAGTCTCATAAAAAGAAATGCTTAACCCATTCAATAAGTAATCTCATAAGAAGCATTCCATGATACCCGTTTGTAAGATATATATATATTTTTGCAATAATCATGACAACTAACATAAGTCTCGTACCCGTCTACAATAGTGAAAAATAATCCTGTTGTATTTAGTGAAACGCGCACATTTTTTTGCATTGTGGACAAACTCTTACCCCATCTATTTTATTTTTGTTGACATTCAGACATGAAGCTCAGTACAAACCATCAGCATCAAGAAAAACAAAACAAAGGGAGTATTTCTGAACAAAGTTAAAGCTTCAATAAGTTTGTTCACTAGCCTTGTATCCATACCATACACTTTGAGTCCCAGTTTCTTCAAGCAAAGCCCTTATATTGATTTACATACGGTAGGATCAGTTACTGACTCTGACATCCACTTGCGTGCATGTCCAATATCAAAGGTCAAAATAATCCCTTTCAAATAATTCTCATACGATCTCCACGCAAACAAAAGAAGAAAAAAACTCTTCTACAAGTTTCTTAGGGACTAAGGTAGGCTGGCAATCTATATATGCGCTCGTCAAAATGTGACAAAACAGATAGCTGCTCGTGCCACGCGTAAGGCCACTGGTGCAAAGCCCGGAAAAGCCGAGACATTTTTGTTGCATGGGCCATCGACCGGCCGATCGATTCAGATCATGCGTTGGACACTAGCTCGAGGAATTGTTAGGGAGAAAAATCGGTGCTGGAAAAAGCAGCGTCACCTCCCGGATAAGGACCTTCTTAAAGCCACTAAGCAACGTCGTTTGGTTCTGAAGCACAAATGTTTTTTGCATAATTGGCGTGTGGCCGTCTGTCGCTTTGCTGCACTGGAGAAGGAACCACTGCTCACCAACCGGTAAAAGGAATGTATGAGAACATTCCAAGCAGAAAAAAGTTTGATTTTGGTAATCCCCGCATGGAGGTCTACATCGAGCATATGAACCCGTGATTCATTTATATGAGGATCCACAAATAAGCACCACAAATTGTAAGGCACTTGTTACATCATATCAGAATGTGCGGTGCATAGAGCAATCAATTTTGCGTGCAGTGTTACTCTAGCTCCATTACCTACTACATAATGCAGTCCTAATTTAGAGCTCGAATAATCGGAGGTTTTCAAATCCAGTCGCCTTTGAACCCTCTATCATAATAAGCACGATATCCGTGAGCCCCTGGGTCCCCTGAGACGCCTAATAGTGCAACTAAAGCCAGAGCACTTCATCATCTCAATAATAACCTGAGTCTTTTCTTTCTTAAATTGTTCGCTTCGCTTCTAGATAATCCTCTGCCAAATCATTTCAGGTAAGTTTTGTTATAGCTTGGACGGGTCCATCACTAAATTATTGCTGCAATAAAAAATACCTCGTTTTGAGGAATTCATGGAATAATGAATTAAGGAAGAAAAAAGAATATGATATTTTGGAGAAACCATCATGGCAATAATCACACCCTAGCCAAGGTGCTTTTTGTTCCGTTTTCTTTTTCCCAAATAATAGGCTCTGCTGGAGGAGGAGTGGTAGCTAGTGGTGCGCTGCTCCTCCACTGAACATCTCTGTCGTTTGCGACAACATCCAGATGTATCACCCAAATAGTAGCTCGACACGATCATAACATCCAAATCTGCGGTGAAAATTCATGGCATTGTCTCCTGGCTGCTGGCTGAGATCCGCGTGTGTCAGAACAACGTACTACTGCAGCAGCAGCAGTCAGAAAGTGGCACAGGCATATCCACTGCCAAGCTGCCAAGCCGCCTTTTTTCCATCTCCGTCCTCTGCACTGCACATTGCGACTTGCAGCAGCCGCCCAGCTTTCCAACGGCAACGAAAGCGACACCAGTAGCACACCACCGGTTAGTAGGAGTGCTTATTAGTAATTTAGTAGTACCAGCTAGTACTGGCTTAAGCGGTGTATAGCTGCTAATGCTCCATGAGTATGAAAGGAGATTGGCTTAATAATTATTTAATCGTCGACCAGCTGCCGGGCCACGAGCGACCGAGCGAGCGAGCCAGGTCGTCATACAAAATTGTGCCAGGTCGTCATACAAAATTGTGCATTGCAGCGCTTTCCGGTTACGGATGTGCCGGTAATGCCACAAGTAGGCAGGCAGCCATGCGTTTCGTTTGTATAGGTTAGTACAGATTAGTTGGGAAAGGAGTGTGCTTTGGTTTGGGAGCTTATGGATCTTCAGGTATCCATGTGCTGATGTGCTTTAGCTTTGGAGGGCAAGAGCAGCAAGGCTTTGGGAAGGAGCTTTAGGTTCTTGGGATAAACGGATAAGCTTTGCATTGCATATTTACATCTCTCTCCTCTGCTTGTATACCGAATGACTCGAGCCTTTCTCCTTCAAGTTGAGGATAGACAATGCAAAGCAGTGCAGCTTTGCTCATTGCCTGTAGCTTTGCGTGATCTCGTCTGATCCTGGGAGAACAGAGGCAGAGATAAACCTACGTGGATCGGGTAGCTCAAAGTTACATTATTCTCTATCACTTTCCCCGATCCCCGTTCCTGTTAGCAGCAGTTTATTAATTAGCACGATCTCAGTGGCTTCCAATAAGCTTCGGTTTAGCTAAGTAATTGCCACTACAACTTTCCTCGTAGGATTATGTTTTGCGTAGCTGCATCCTTTGGAGTTCTGTAAAAAAGGCTGCTCGTCGGTGGCAACGATCAAAAGGTAGAGGCAAAAAAGCTCGGCAGAGCTGACCAAGTGGCCACGCCAGGTACAGTCCACCAAAGTGCAACCGACTCCTGCTGCTGCCCTGCTGTGCAGTGCTCAGCCTCACGGTAGTACTGCGTGCAAAGTTTTCTAGCATTGCGTAGGCTTTGACCGTGCCATGAAGTGATGAAGATATCTTTCTCCTATGCATTGGTGGTACTAGTAGTACTTGAAGAGCTTTGATTGGGAGGGAGCAAGGAAATGCGGTAAAGTTTGCATGATGCTAAAGATTACCTGGTCCTCCTGTTCTTGGTGGAGAATTAAACAGAAAAGTCCCTCTCTTTATTTCATTGCATGCGTACAGTTGATGAAAAACATGTGAATTTTGCAGTGTGTTTCTTTGGACAACTTTTCCGGAGTTCAAAATGACAAACGGGCCGCGGACAGCCACCAAAGGAATTTGAGCCCATAATTCGAGATACTCATGGGCTGAAAATTGGAACCTTTCCCTGGTCACGATCATCCCAGCCCAGCCTCCGGCTAGCATCCAGTTCAGGCCCATGTAACGTGCAGCCCATCAGATCGCGGACGCCGCCTACCCGTGCGCCACCGGACCCGCGGCGGCGCTGCCGCGGAGGCGTTCCGTCGAACACAAGGCGCGCCAAACCCAACCGCTTCCTTCTCCTCAGTCCTCCCTCCCAGTCGCCTTCCTCCGCCACCCAAAAATAGACGAGTGCCGGAGGCTGTGACCCAAGCGAGGGACGCACGCGGTCGCGGCCTCCGCGCGTCCCGCGCGCCCCATTCCCTCCCGTCCTCTGCTCTACTCACCCGTCCATGGAAGCCGCCTTAAATCCCCCGCGCGGCCGTCCCGCCCGCCGCTTCGCTTCGTTTCACCGCGCTTCACATGTCCTTCCGCGAGCCCAATGCCGCGCCAGACCCATGTAACAACGATCAAACACTGATGATTCCAATTCTTGTTTTTTTCTTTTCTTTTTCTTTTCTGCAGTTCTTGATTGTTTCCTGACTGGTTCGCTTGTTGGGTGCAGCGCGGCGGCGGGCAGACGCCGTCGGGTGGCTGCGCGAGCTGTTCCCCGACCAGCAGGTGCCGCCGGAGGCCACCGACGATGACCTGCGCGCCGCGCTCGCCAGCGGCAGGCTGCTGTGCGCGCTCCTCCGGCGGCTCTGCCCCGGCGCCCTCATGGACGACGCCGCCACGGACAACGCCGGGAGGTTCCGTGCGGCCATCCAGCGGATGGGCGTGCCCACCTTCAGCGCCTACGACCTCGAGAGGGTTGCGTTCCTCTTCTCTCATTTTCATTCTCTCCCCACACGCGCCTTCGAATTTCCCTTCTTGCTTGACGTTGATTGGTAACGCCGCGGATCATCTGTCCATCCAGGGGGAAGTGTCAACTGTCATTACCTGCATTCTCGCTCTGAAGGATCGGTTTGGCAGCGAGGACCGGAGCTCTACCTTCCTGACCAGGAGTGACATTGAAGGGAGCAGAAGGTACATGGAAGCCAAGATGCAAAGGGCGCTCACGAGCCCTATCATGTCTGGTAAAAACTTGCAGGAACCACTATTGTTGTTACAATGACAGGCTAATCTGATTCAGAATTGGTTCAAACCGCTCATTGAAACATTCCATTTTTTGTCGCACAGAACCATCCAGTCCTTCATTAGGATCCGATCCATATTCTCCATCGCGGGTGTTTCAGCTGAGACAAGGATACAATGACCTTCCTGGTTGTAAGATTTCGGATTTAATGAAATCCACCAGCTTGGAAGTAAGTATAATGCAGAAACCCTCACTATAAAACGAGGGAACCTGTTTTTTTTTCTTACTAAAATGAAACAGAATACATAGTTAAACAACTTGACAGGATCATCACACTGACTACTAAGCGTATTTTGCAGAATGCACCCACTCAGGCGCTTCTGGGTGTTGTGAACAGCATCCTTGATGAGAGCATCGATAGGAAAAATGGACAAATTCCTTATGTAGGCTTCTCAAAAAATCAATGTAGTCATTTTGTTCTTTCCACATTTGAGAGGTTTCACGCTGTATGTGTTAACAACTTCCTTGTTTAAATAAATGTTAAACTTTCATTGTAGCGCATTGCTTGTCTGCTGAGAAAGGTCATAGTGGAGATTGAAAGGCGTATCTCTACTCAGGCTGGGCACATACGAAATGTAAGACAAATAACTGCTTGCCTTTGTTTTGACATTGGATTTGTCCATTGTGATTTTTTTACTTGCCTGCAGCAAAATAACCTGATTAAAGCTCGAGAAGAGAAGTATCAGTCGAGGATAAGAGTGCTTGAAGCACTAGCTGATGGGGCAAGGGGACAAACAAATGTAAATTCTAGCATCTTCTCTCCCAGAGGCAGTTATGTCTAGGTCACTTCTGCCATTTTTATACATTATTTGCCCTTAGTGCTTCAATAGTGGGAGGATGAACATAACTCCATTTATTTTAATCACAATTTTAAAATTACAAGCCACGAACTGGCGTTTTTAGATGTAGTAAAGATATGAGTGAGTTCTCTTGTTACGAATTTTGGAAAGAAAGAAAATGACCTTCACGTTCACAAGGGTTACGATGCAGCATATACACCTGATGTATGGGCCATCTAGGCCATGGTCCATAGAGGCCAGATACATAGCGATAGCATTATATGTCACTCCATTCATTGCAAAAGTACCGGTTGATTATCCAATGAGTGATTCAATTCTTGGAAGTCCACTTTTATTGTGCAGGTCGAGAAAGACAAACTTGAATGCAAGGGGCAATTCGGAGAGGATGATATGGCTAGGTTAATGAAGTACGAGGAAGACTTGGTAAGATTGATGAAAGAAAAGCAAGATATGGTTAGGTTGCTTCAGGAGAAGGAAGACATGATCAGATTGCTGAAGGAAAAGGAAGATATGGTTAGACTGTTGAAGGTGAAGGAAGATATTGTTGACTTGAATCATGACAAAGTTGACAATACACAACGAACGATAGATGAGAATAAAGAGAGGCTGCTTAAGGAAAAGGATGAAACTGTAGTTCGATTGACAAAAGATAAGGAAGAGATGGTTCGGTTGTTGAAAGAGAAGGATAATATAATAAGACTAATGAAGGACACAAAAGATATGGTTGACTTAAAAGAAGCCACAGTTGGAGATACACAGCAAACAACAGATGAGAATAAAGATAGGTTACTTAAGGAGAAGGATGATATTGTAGTCCGATTGACAAAAGAGAAAGAAGACATGGCTAGATTGTTGAAGGATAAGGACGATATAATTAGACTAATGAAGGAGAACGAAAATATGGTCAACCTAGAGAGTGAAAAAACTGACGATAGGAAACCAGCAATAGCTGATGATAGGGATAGGCTGATAAAGGAGAACAATGATATCTTGGTTAGATTAACAATGGAGAAGGAAGAGATTAGTAATTTGCTGAAAGAGAAGGAAGAAGTAATTAGATTGATGAAGGAGAAGGAAGATATAACTGACTTGAAGATAGGCAATATTGAGAACAGAAAACGATCAACAGGTGAAGATGCAGACCGGTCAATGAAGGAGAAGGGCGACATAATGAAGTTGATGAAGGAAAAGGAGGACTATAGCAATGTGATTTTGAAACTTAAGCAAGAATTAGAATCGTTAAGATCATCCTATGAGGGGAGCTGCAAGTTGTTAGATTCTAAGAAGGAATATATAGCTAAGCTTCTCACAGACAAGGAAATGAATGACAACGTGATTTTGCAACTTAGGCAAGAACTTGAAGCAACGAAAAAAATGCATGAGACACGTTGTCAGCAATTAGAGACTAGAGCTGCCCAAGTAAATAAGGAGTCGGAACAGAGGATAAAAGA
The DNA here is from genome assembly GCA_012490785.1 of Eragrostis nindensis. NCBI lineage: Eukaryota > Viridiplantae > Streptophyta > Magnoliopsida > Poales > Poaceae > Eragrostis > Eragrostis nindensis. Next base: position 146,363 of record JAAXCT010001006.1, on the reverse strand, counting down.
AATAAAACTCATGTTAGAGGATTCTACCAAGAGGAGGAGAGAACTTGAGGAAATATCTGAATCTAGAATCCAATTTTGGAAGCAGAAGGAAATAGTGGTGAATCAGTTTGTTGGTTTGCAAATAAAGAATGCCCAGGTATTAGTCGGCACACTTTTTTTTTCTCTTTTTCTTTCTCTTTAATGAATGTCTATATTCTGAACTTAAGTCAACAGTGTTTTGTTTCATCAGGATTTGAGGCTATCTTCTGTTTCTGTTAGGCATGAAATCCTGAATTGTCAAAAAAGTTGGTTTCAAGAACTATCTGGCCTTGGTAAGAATGAAAGCCCTGTGACTAGTTATGGCTCGCATTGGCATATTCTTATTCCCATCCATTGGCCAGCACTAACATTGCCAATTTCATTTTCAATAGGAGAAAACCTTAAGATGGTAACAAATGCCGCGGAAAAGTATCATGCAGCTCTTGCTGATAATAGAAAATTATTCAATGAGATCCAGGAACTAAAAGGTACCTGTTTAAAGTACACCCATTAGTTTCTCGTCTTTACTAACTTAACATAACCCAGTTTAAATATTTTAGCATTTGACATAGTATTACTGCACAGGAAATATCAGAGTTTATTGCCGGATAAGACCTTTTCGACCCACGGAGGATGAAAAATCCACTTCAATTGAGTATATTGGCGAGAATGGTGAACTGGTTTTATCAAACCCCACAAAAAAGGGGAAGGAAGGGGGCAAGAATTTCACATTTAACAAAGTTTTTGGCCCTACAACTACGCAAGGTACCCTTGACAAGGAATATATTTCATCAATAGCACTATGAGAGTACGACATTTGTTTTCTTATCCTTCTTATTTATTTGTAGATATGGTCTTCAAGGATATTCAGCCACTAGTTAGATCAGTTCTTGATGGCTACAATGTGTGTATTTTCGCATATGGTCAGACTGGATCAGGAAAGACCTACACTATGGTATGAATCTATCTGGACAGAAGTTTTGTTTTCTGACCAATAGAGGGTGTATTTAATATAAGTTGTTCAATAAATTGCTCAGATGGGACCTGACAATGCAACTGAGAAGGAATGGGGTGTCAACTATAGAGCACTAAATGACCTTTTCAGTATTTCTCATGATCGGCGAGACACAATTAAGTATGAACTTGGTGTTCAAATGGTTGAGATCTACAATGAACAAATTCGTGATCTCCTTGGCAGTGGTGGTTCACAGAAGAAATATCCTTCCTATTCAAGATTTTTGTTCAGTATACCTTTTGGCTCTATTTTATATTTTTTCTGCAGCGGCTTGGCTGCTGTTGGCCCACTTTTCTTATGCATTTTAGTTTACCTAAGTAATACTAATAAAAGAATATGTTTGCACTATATCAATATAAAAATTTGCAATCTTTTGTTCACTATACCGTAGCCATTATTTATCAGACTCCAGTATGATCGTCTTGCTTGTAGGGATTCACTTCATTACTTTTTGCTTACTCGAATGATGTAAAGGAACCCCTTTTTTCTTAACTTGCACACACTAGGGATCCAGAATACCACCCAGCCCAATGGACTTGCTGTTCCTGACGCGACAATGTGTCCTGTTACCTCTACTCCTCATGTTATTGAGCTAATGCAAACAGGGCACAACAATAGGGCCATGAGTGCAACAGCTATGAATGAGAGAAGTAGCAGATCTCACAGGTTGATTAGTTATGTAGCTTCTCTTGTTCTTTTTGAAGAAACCTTCTTACTAGTTGGTACTTTTTCTGCAGTGTTGTAACCATTCATGTCCAGGGCCAGGATTTGAAGACCGGAAACACTTTGCGCGGTGCTCTGCATCTTGTGGATCTTGCTGGAAGTGAAAGAGTGGACCGATCTGCGGTTACAGGAGACAGGCTCAAAGAAGCACAGCACATCAACAAATCTTTGGCTGCTCTTGGGGATGTTATATTTTCTTTGTCTCAAAAGAACTCTCATGTTCCTTACAGAAATAGCAAGCTTACTCAAGTGTTGCAAACTTCTCTGGGTATTCTTTTTGGCTAGAAAACTGGTTTGCATCATCAGATCATCCTACATGCTGTATATAGTTTCTTGACATGCAAAGTTCTGATATGTAGGTGGGCATGCAAAGACCCTAATGTTTGTGCAGGTCAATCCAGATGTTTTGTCTTATACTGAGACTCTAAGTACCCTTAAATTTGCTGAACGTGTGTCTGGGGTGGAGCTAGGGGCTGCAAGGACCAACAAGGAAGGAAAAGATGTCAGAGAATTAATGGATCAGGTTACTCCCCGCTCCTTTTCCCCTTCATTTACTGTTAGAGTATATGGCATGTATCCATGACAGCGCTATAATAAGCGATAAATGCAATTTGTCAACATACTGATTTTAGATGTGTAAAATATCAAGAATATGATTCTATAATGTCATCTAAATCATGATGGCATCAAGGCGATATAATTTGATTTCTAAGGCAACCCCATTAGAATTGTTGACCTATGTTTTTACCTTGCAGCTTTCACTGCTCAAAGATACCATTTCAAAGAAGGATGAAGAAATTGATCGACTGCAAGTACTTAATACTAGCACCTCCCGATTGAAGTCCACAAAAGCTGATTCCCTGTTGAAGCATTCATCCTCTTCCCCAGGCATGACATCCCTAGTGAAGGTGGCAAGTTTTGGCAGTGGGGCAGCTTCTGATGTAGACAACTTCTCTGACACCAGTGACAGGCATTCAGAAGCCGGGTCCATGCTCTCTATTGATGACACCAGGCAGCTGGGTCAGAGCTCTGCTGATCCTGAGATTTCTGCCCTTGGTGATGTTGACTCAGACGGAAGGCTGAGTGATGTATCTGATGGCGGTGGTGCAGAAACTGATAGTTCACTAAACAGTGTGGTGGACCAAGAACAAGAGAAAGTGCCTAGTGCGGCGAAAGAACGATTGTGAGTACTTCCACTTCTCCATAGTCCAAGACTTTCCTTTTCCTTCATTTGGTGCATAAAAGTTTTGCATTTGAGTGGAATCATTGCCATGATATTGGCTCTTCTCTGTAACTTCATTCTTTTGCATGTAGGACCAAAGCAGTGAATCGAGTCCAGAAGCTAACGCTCCCAAAAAGTGGACAGACATCAAGCTTGCGGCCTAAACCAAGAGATCCCTCTGCTCCTAAATCTTCAGGTAATGTACCTAATTTCCATTTTGTTACAACTTAATTTTCCCACAAAAATACAAAGCCTGAGGAGCTGATGAGGGAGTTAAATCTGTAAATGGATTTGGATTTGACAGTAATGAGATAATTCACTCCCAACTGAATGGAGAACATTTATAAAATGTACCAAACAGATGTCACAACAACATTTGATAAACATCATTATCATCTTGACCAAGTAGAACTAGGCAAACCTTACAGCACAGCAGGCATAAGAGAATTATACCATTACATGGTTACCGAATCTCTGACGTAACCAATGTACCAATCCAATCCGATACAGTTTCACCAAAATTCTGAACTTTGCTGTAGAAGCCTTAACAAAGAATGGCGGTCACTGAACGGCTATTCAATTTCCTATTTTGTGTGAGGTTTCATTTTGCAAAGTGTGTACTGTCTCAAATGCAAATGTCATTTTGCTATTTCTACAGCTTACTTTGTTGTAACTACAGTGACAACAGGTGTGCGAAAAAGTACAACCACTCAAGCAACTCCCCAGCAAGAGCTAGCAGCACTTCAAAACGAGTACCATAGATTAAGACAGCAAGCTTTGGCCAAGTGACTACCCAGTTATTTTGATTTTTTGTGTAGTTCTTTCAGAAAGGCTTTTCTTCTTGGCATGATGTCCGCAAAACTGATGCTCTGGTTTCTTCTACCAGTAAGTAAATTTTGTGTCAGTTGGATAGGTTGTTGTCAGAGTGTTAGAGTATGTGATACGTCTAACTGAATGTATCGGTAGACACTAGAAACAGTGAACGAAATAGAATTGATCAAATTGAGTGTAACTGCTGACAGTTTTTGCAAAGCATGCAAGTTCATGTCATGGGCATGGTTCGAGTACAACAGTATATTTTATCAATGCAATGCGAAGCTGTTGCCGTACATAATAATAACATTCAATAGATGGTCTTTGTTATACTGTTCAAAGACATAACAATTCTCCTCAACAATCCACCAAACTTAATCAATGAAACTTAGTTTTTGCTGGTTTGCTATATAGTGTAGCAATCTAGCAGACCGCTTTGGATCCTCAAATTGTAAAAAGAATACAAAACAACCTATAAGTCCACAGCTATACGATTATAAAATTGATTTTGATTCATTATTGCAGTGCACTAAAACATTTCAGTGCTCATGTATTGAACAGTGATAGTGCAGATGTATCCAAAACCCTGCAAGTGGTCAAGTTTCCCCGTTATCAGGAAGCCTTTAGATGACAAAATCCTTTGTGGTGATGCTTTTGTCATTAATAAGGAGATATAAAGCAGTACTATGTTACAAAAAATATTTTAATTATGACATGGCATCATAGGAACTGCAAATGTAATCTAGAGAAGTCTTTCATTATGAAGAGAATTATAGAACTGTGTGACTAGCAATTATTGCCTCTTTCTTAACTGAGACGCTTCGGTATACAATACACAATACATTGTTAAAAAAAAACAATATACTATACCACAACATAGAGCTGTGCAAAAGCTTGCAAGCCGACATAAAAAAATATTTTCTTTATTTGGGACTGGAATATAGTAACTGGAATAAGATCATCAACTTTATTCTAAACACCTCTACCAACATCCACTGATTTACAACGTACCTAATACAGTACTAATAAACAACTGTTGGTAAATGACATAGATTTTTCCTACTCAAAAGCTGTTCTTTACAAGCATGAGCAGATATATGCTTCCCTCTCATTTACAAACCAAAGGTGTCCCAAGCCTCTTGGTGAGATTGCTTCAAATTTGCAATTTACGGTACAAAAGTTGCGAGCAAAGTGCCAACGATATTAAGCCTTTGCAGCCGCTTGCTTCGCACCAACTGCAAAGAACTCGGTGATGACCTCAAGGGGCATGCCCTTCGTCTCAGGGACCTTAAGGAAGACGAACACAAAGGCGATCGCACAGACAACTGCATATATGCCAAAGACACCTGCTAGGCCAATAGCATTCAGCATCACAGGAAGACTGTAGGTGACAATAATGTCCCCAACCCAAAAGGTCAAGGCGCAGATGGCAATGCAAAGGCCGCGAACCCTAGTTGGAAAAATCTCTGCGCATAGAATGTTGGGGATGGGACCAAAGCCCATGACAAAGGTACAAAAGTAGACAATGACACTGACTGTGGAGAGTGCAGCATGGGTCACTGTACCCAACTCGATAACATTGGACAGAACCAGAACAATTAAAGATGCAATCAAGACTGGAATTGTGCCTAGTAGGAGAAATCTGCAGCAAGAGAGGCGATGTGTTATATAATATAATGGTCCGTCAGATGCATTTTGAATGTTTGCGGTTAGTGGTTATAACAAGATAACGCAACTCAACGAAATAAATTACCTTCTTCCAGAAATATCCATAAGTCTCATGGCCAATCCAATGCTGGGGAGCATAAGTAGGGTTGTCAGTGAACTGATTAAGATGGATGCTGATGCTGAACTGAGCCCAAGATTGGAAAGAAGTACTGCCACACCAGCTTGCTCAAGAATTTGTGGGGTGTAGTAGAGAACCCCGTTAATTCCAGCAAACTATATGAAGGAAACAAAAACAAGTTAGTTAGCTGTATTAGAGTGCAATTAAGAGTCTTAATGCTTTAAAATTTCAGGAGACCCTAAAATAGAAAGAAGTGTATGATAATTTGTTCCAAGAAGAATAATGTTTCATTTAGCTACTTCAAGCTTAAATTTCTTTCCATTTTTTCTCATAACTGCATCGAGTTCGAGTAACATGGGAAGCACGCTTCAACGCGGGAAACAAATCAAGTTAGTATCACATCTACCTGTTGAAGGATCTGAATTCCAACACCAACTAACAAAGCACGTCTCACCCCAGGTTCAAACACATCTCTCCAGCTTGGACCTTTGGCAGCTACCTCCGATGGGTGCATCGTGGCTGGACCAGCCATGCCCTGTTCTGTTATATCCTTTGAGTAAAGCGCTGACTGGCTGACCAGAGCAGCAGCATGTACGAACTCACCACCTTCAGGAGCATCCCCTCCACCAGGGAGTGAAAGAATCGAGCCCCTTCTTGAGCCAGGGACTCCCTCTTGATGTAAATAGATTCTTTTGAAGCCCCCTTCCTTCTTACCATCCTCACCTTCGCGCTCAGACCATTTCCATGCCAGCTGCCATCCCCCACCAATACCAGTGCTACTTGCTGCCTCACCACCATCATCCAAGAGGCTTCTCCTTCTCATGTTCAAAGCACTTCCACGGTGACCCTGGTGTGAAATGTCCTTCCCTTCCATGCTTGTAGTCTCTCGTGACAGCAGTGGGCTATGGACGTTGTCTTCGTAATCGCCTGCAGCACCATCAGATGCATATTCCTCATCATCCCTATGAAGGTTCTCTTCATCCCACTGCTCGGTTTTGGGATGCTGATCTGTGACACTGAACATACTGCCGAAGTTCGGAAATAGTGTGCTCCTCATACTTCCTCCAGCGTGAGGCATGTTCTCATGAACACTCCCAAAAAGTGTGACAATGGGATCCATAAGGGGTACACTTTGGTTCACCATACTGCCATGACGAGATGTGAGAGAAAGCACACTTCCAAGAAAGCTAGGTCCCTTGGAAGGCCGAGCGATCCATGACTGGCCCTCTTCCGGCCCATATAGAGTAATTTGTTCCTTATCACCATCAGCAGCATGGTCATCGGTTGGCTCGGCAGCAGGACCAATGATGTACTCTTCAATGGAGGTGTCTCCTCCAACCTCCAAACCTTCAACAAGAAGGGCCATTTCGCCTGCACATATATTTGGAGTTATATAATGAATTTCTAGTGGACGTCATTGATCAATGAATAGTTATGTCTAAATCAGAAACCAAAATATCGCGGGTACAGCTGTACGCAATAGACGTAATATTAGGTTCAACTGACACATGAGTTATTAACAAAACTAGCTATAGTAAAGTTACTTGCTGGCTGCCTACACCTCTAGCGAATATTGAGATCCAAAATTTTGTTACTCTGGGAAGCATGGACCAATTAGCTTCAAAGATGAAATCACAGAAACTTGTATGCTTCCTATTAAGATAGGAAACAACGTATAACCCCGTATTTATTAGCCATAGCTCCATGAAATTATTTACCAACAGGTAAGCACATGCATACAATTATTTTTGGCATGCCTTTGTATGTGTACACCACCATAAAATAGCGACAAAATTCTAAAATGTAAATTTGAGAGTGCAAAGCAAAAGGTTTTGTTCTTCAATATTTTAAAATCAAGGGGCAAATAATGTTATAAAGTCAGCAATCAGCAAAACATAACTGAAAATTTGTGATAAAAAGAACACTTCTCAGTACTACGTATCGAAGCTTACTTTAATGATACAACATTTAGATATCTTAAAGCAATCAACCTTTCAACAGTGCAACTGAGACACAAGTATAACAATAAAGTTTTTTAGCAAAACAGACCTGAAACATCATCCCTCCCGCGTAATCTTTGCAACACTTTCTTTGCCTCTGCCATCCGCCCTTTGCTAACAAGCCATCTTGGGGATTCAGGCAGAAAAAATATTGTCAATCCAAAGAAAAACAAAGAAGGTACTGCAAGAACCCCAAGCATAATCCTCCAATCAGGTGATGGCAACAGTGACATCCCAAACACCATGCAATAGGACAAAAACATCCCTCCTGACCCACTGAACTGTGGCAGTGTATTCAGTAGACCTCTAATCTCTGAGGGAGCTGTTTCTGAAATGTATAAAGGCACAAGAGTGACAGCCAAGCCAATGCCAAATCCATCTATAAGACGTGCCAGCAGTAGAACATAAACGTTCGGCGCCCATAACATGATAAGGCTGCTGATAAAGTACAGAACCGAAGAGAGAATGAGCATAGGGCGCCGACCAATCAAGTCTGACACTGGCCCAGAGAATGTTGTGATGATAGTCGCACCGATGAGCGACATGGCCACAATTAGACCCTCCATTGTGGGCTCAGTCTCTAATTTGAACTCCTTCTTTATGTACAAAACAGCACCTGCAGAACAGCAGAAGATAATTTCGGTGTCAATCTTTATCCTAGCTAATCTTAAACAAAACAATGTTCCCATTATGCTCCCAGCAAAACATAGCAAATGCAATAGTTAGACACCACATAACTAGCAAGTGAGCAGTTCTAACCTCAGTAGTCCAGATCAAACAGATTCCTAGTAATTGTTTTCTCAACTATAATAGTTAGCCATTTTTTCCTCAGAATCTAAAAACAACCAATTGCTCTGAGCACATTACCACACATGTCCTGTACTGTAAGACTATATAACTGACTATAACTACTACTGAGCAACTCTGATCTAAGGTGTTGCATCTTTGAATTGATCCGATCGAATCATAATACAGAATTAGAACTCTAACTACAGAGTGACAAACAGCACGAAGTACACATCAAGCCAAACCCATCCAAAAGGAATCACAAGATTTACCTGCAATGGTGGCATTGTCCCACCCCTGAAGCAGGTTGCCGATGGAAGCCGCGATGGCAACAAGAGCAGCCCCGGACATCATCTTCTCGACTTCCAAGATCACTGCAATTGTGAGCCCAGCTCAAAACGAACACATCGAAGCAAGCAGCACAACAGGGCGTAATCACAATTCTTGCAGAATTTGTGTACCTCTCGAGAAGAGCAGTGAAGGGGGAGAAGAAGAACCCGAAGCCGGTTAAGAACTGACTGAAGGAGTCGCGGCCTCCGGTCCAGATCAGAGGCGACGGACAGCTCGAGTGGAAGCCACTCCCGGTCTCCCCGTCAATAGAATAGGAGGGGAAGGAGAAGAAGAAGAAGAAGCTGGCGACCAGCGTCCCTGCGAGTGAGGACAAAAGGGCTCAGTGGGAGCACTGGGAGGCGAAGCAAGTGCGCAGATGCCAAATGGAGATGGCAGATGGCACCAGGGGGATGCCGCGAGCACGGAGCAGCAGACAGCCGCAGCAAGCAATAAAGAAATGCCACAGCGAAAACGCCTTGTGCTATGCTATGTTACGCCTCCCCGGCGCCAGCTCGGCAGCGCCACCGCCGCCGCCACCAAGAAACATGGGGACGAGAAGGCAAGAAAAGATAACCCCGCCTGCCAGCCAGCGCAAGCAACATGGGACGAGCCGCACAGCGAGAGACAAGCTAAAGATCAGCCTGCCGAACAGGCCGTCCCACCTTCCCTCGACCGGCGGCGAGATCCCTCACAACGCATCCGAGATGCCCAAAGATCCCTCCTTTCCAGCACGGCGTCACGGCGACGACGCTGTACTAGTGCTAGCTACCAATCGCTCTCTCCCGGCAGGCAGCAACACATGCCCGCACACGATTTGAAGGGCCTGAGGCCGGCGTCGTGCCAAACGAGCTGCCACGAACCAACCAGAACCGATCTGTCAGCCCATGGACGGTAGTTACGTTTATATACAAGTGATGAACGTGATCTGATGATGGAATCCCCAGGAATTTGGTCTTGTTTTTCCTCGGCCCTTGGGAAGTGGAGCCGAGTGATAGGGTGTGTGATGCTGCGCTGTTCAGTGTATGCAAATGCAAACGCTTCCAGATTGTCACTCGTGGCCGGGAGGCTAAACGGACAAAACGGCTGTAGAATTTAAAGCCGCGGTAGGCAGCTGACATGATTCATGGTTGATTTGGTCTGGTTTGTTTGTTTAGGTAAGGCATGACTCCTCCCAGCCTTCAAAAAAAGTAACACATCCAAGTTTATTGAACATTAACAGTCCATGTCTTGTGATCAAGAAAATCTAGTGCTCACTAGAATTAATACGTGTTCGATAGAGATCAATGGTTGAAAGTTGGACTGCGACAAATAAGTCGAGACGAGAAAACAATGTATTTTTTAGTCTGTATAAAGTTATGACTACTTCTCTTGTTTTTTGGATGACGTATTTAATGTGCATTGACCAATTAAATTATCAAGTTTATGGTTATGAAGCACAAACCAATTTTGGTGAGTGAATTTATAGTTATTTAAACGGTAAATTTTACGCACGAGTTTTGTGCCGCAATTGATTGAAGATTGGATATTTGCTCCATGTGACATTATTATTCCAACCTTTTATAAGCACAGCTTGGAATCAAGTTGAACGGAGAAGTAAAAAAGGGCCTATTTTTTGCGGTTTGTCAAAACATATACATCGTGGTACATGAGTCTAAGTGGCATGAGCCAAGAAAAATGTAATTCTCTGACACACTTGCCATAGAACTCTTTCTCCCGAGAAGCACTAATTTTATTACTTCGCTGCAGTAAAAAAGGAAAGCAACAGCCACCGTCCAGCAAACAAGAAATAATCTAGAGAAGCTACCGCTCGATCTGGGGGTCGCCGGGTGTGCTGCCTCACGAAAGAAGTTGTTGGGTTGGACTTGCCCGTCTCCAGAAGCAATCAGCACTTTTCGGTAGTTGACAGCGCCATCACCCGCGAAAACACACGTCAAAATTCGATGTCGATGATGAGCCTTGATTCTCCACTGCATAATAAGGGGCCATAAGGAATCGCTCCTTTTCCACTATTACATTTTTTCTTTTTCTTTTTCTTTTTTTTTTGCGAATATCCATCATTCCAAATCGAACGCATATTTCTTTTTTCATTCGTGCAAATCGAAAGCAATGTTCAGTAACAAGAGCTCCAGATATTTCTGTCACTGGTTCCAAATTTTTCAAAGCAACCCAACTCCTCTTGTTTTTTGATTGGTTATGACTGGCGAGCGGAGAAGGCGATCTTGCCTGAAGAAGAAGCGACTGACCTGTCCCCATTGCAGCCTGGGAGAGAACGAAGTAGAAGCAGCAGACAGGTGTTTCGTTTTCTGAATTCATTGCCGGATCTCCCCCGAGTGGACCCGAAGAATTTGAGACACGAAAATATGAAAGCAACAGCAAACTGATGAGGGGTGGGTGCATCAGGATCTGGAAACCGAGCAAATGGTATGCGTCATGGTGTGGTGTCATCAGGGATCTGCAATAATTTGGTCCTCGTTAATGAAGTAAAAGAGCAAGTTATGCAACGATTAGTGAATTGCAACTTTGCAAGTTTCGTTCCAATTAATTCATGGGAATAGAATCCTGCCTAAGAGCATCAGTAGAACAGCACTAGAAACACGACTGACGAATGCACAAATATTGATCGAAATACATCCTGACAAGATCCATGAGCATCGGAGTATCAACACAGCACTCCAGACCCTGCATGGACCAAACACATCGGCATGTGCCATTGCAAACCGCTGCCCCAAGCGCAACATGTACTACTACATCACATGTTGCACCTTAAAGACCGAATCAATCTCACGCATCTCTAAAACGAAAAAACAAAAATCGCAGCTCCAATGATAGAACATGTCCTCCTTCACACAGGGTTCGAAAAATCGGGCCTATGTCGTGACGAGCTACGGCGACGGCAGGACCGACGATCGATGTGGAACGGTGTCGTGGAGAGTCTCGGCAATAATTGTTCGGAATCTTGCGCGATGTTCCCATCGAATTATTGGTCAGGAATGATATTTATCTGACGGCTCAGCCCCCTTTGCTGTCCCGATCGCCCATGGGATCCTCCTCTTGTTTTCTTGCGCAGGCTCTTGACAGTGGCGTGTCCGGATGTGTTGTCCCGTGCAAGCATCCAATGGCCAACGGCATCAAGCAATACGTTCGTTGCTCGACCGAAATTCGGAGCAGTTTAATGTGCTATGTTTTTTTTTTCTTGTGTAGATCTACAGGGGAGTGTCACCATCTGGCTGCAGGGGAGAAGTGTGGGGAGACAGGTGGCAATGGCCTCGAAAGCAAAACGAAGATGACCCCAGAAAAGGAAAAGCTTTAGGTTGTTGATCGATCAGCTCTCTCGGCTCTGGCTAGTTTTACTCTGTTCACGGTTTGGTTTGTTCTTGGATCCTTTGACACTATCGCAGCAATGCGTCTCCGATCATGCATGCGTTGTCGTCGCAAACTTGCAAGGTACCTGGTGGCAGGCAGGGTCTGCCTATCTGGAGAAGGTGGCGATGGTCCAGATTCCTTTTTGTTTAGTACCCGTTTATTCGGTCGTCCTACGTTTTCAGTCCATCGGTGCGGTGATACTGATAGGACGAGCCGGACAGTAGATGCAGTCAGTCAGTACTGGTCACTCCTTCAATAATTTGTTTCCAAGGATTGCTGATGTGGAGTATAGTAGCATGGAAAACAAACGCAACGACCTTTTCAACCTGTGGCTATACGACAGCAGGAAACGTTGGCGTGTTGCTCCGCGCGCGCGAGCGAGGTGGGTCAGAGGAGAATTTTTACCCCTTGTGCAGGATGTTCCGATCGCCTCTTGGAATGAGCTGTGTCATATCTTGGTAAAATTCATCATTGTTTTTTTACGGGAAAGGTAGAATTCAGCATTGGGTCTTACATCATGATGGTGTGTTTAGCTTATCCATTAAGGTTTCTCGATGTTAAAACATTAAAAATGGCGTTACTTTAGTGAGTGACTATGCTTTTTTTTTTTGCCAGTCCTTAAGAAATGTAGCGCGAATCCTTTATGCAAGTGAACGTGTACGGATTTCATTTTTGTGTGAAAAAGGATGCGCCTAAAATTGAAATGCCATAATTCAAAGCGCATCACGCCGGGAGCTTTCGATCAATTTGGAACCATCCACCACACATTGTTTGCTTTACTCGATCGTCACATCATAAATAATCACATCACTGATATCCCACTTGTTTATTACAACTGTTTCGACGGAGGTTCTCTGGAAAAAATTGTTGCGACGTACTGCTACAACAACCATACGTGGTTCGCACATGGCTCGCTGGCCGGCTGCGTGCAAGCCAGGACGATGGATCGGGATCGCGGAGTCTCGTGTCCTCGCGATCTCGCGTAGTACATGGTTATACGTGCACGTAGGCACGCGATGGTCGATCGAGTACACGTGTCGTGTCGAAGGTGCAACAGACAAGGGATCCTTTCAAGAACATGGCGAATTGTTCTTCTATTTCTTGGGAAACCCGTATCAGAAGGGCACACTGCAACGAGCACTTGTCGATCGTTTGGCCATCAGTATTCTTTGACGCAACGTTCGCGATCAATATGCTAGGTTTTTTTTTTTAAGATCAATCAATATGCTAGGTGGATGCGTAACAAAGCAAAGCAAGTTTGCCAAGCACAAAGTTTGCCAGGATCCAGAGGCCCGAATGGCCCGTGGAGGCCTACGGCACAACTGCAGCCCATTCGTTTCCGAGCACAGAGACAGAGAGAGCGCAACGATCCCATTCGTGGCAGTGGAAATAGATGGCGCCGATGAGGTCGCAGAGCTACGGCCGCAGAATGAGGAGGTTCCGGCCGGACGGCGAAGAGGCAGAGCAGAAAGCCCACCGCGAATAGCGACGCCGCCGGCCACATGAATACGTATCTCGAGCGCGCGTCCATATGCAGGCGAGATTGCAGGTTGTTGACTTGCACGTGCTTGAACGGCAGGTGAGACCGTTGGTTATGCTGTTCAAATTAAAATTTGTGTGGCCGGTACTTCTCTTTGCTGCAGCCAATGTGTGGACAGTTTGAAGATGTAAACTGTGTCCAAGAGGTTTTACCTATAACCCAGAGTTTTTGTTTTTTACTCTTGTTTCATTTTGTTTTTTCAACAAATTAAACTATTAATCAGTCTAAGGGGAAAAGTGGACCAGGATTTTGCTCATTAATTTCATATTTCTGTCAAGGTTAATCTCTCAGATATCAATCACAACAGTAGTTGCGGTACGTTAGTTAACCCTCACACACCGTATCAGAATAATATATACACTGCTGGGAAACATAAAGGTTGAAGTGACAAATTGTGATAACAAGTCATTTTTGCTTGTCTCATGCTTGATGTAGCCACAAATACTTGAATTTGGTCAATAATAGTAGTAGCAATAAAATATACTCCATTTTTTCTTTCCTTCTGTTTGCTTGTCTCAGAACTTGTTGGTCAATAATAGTAGTATAGTAGCAACAAAATGGAGTATGTATGCAGTACCAATCAAGCAAACAGAAGGAAAGAAAAAACGTCCATTTTGTCTGCGCAAGCTAAGGTAGACAAAAATGACTTTACACCAATCGCTTCATATCAAAACTTTAGGCTGAACAAGCCGCAAGGTATCAACACACACGGGGTGCAGTGCAGTTATGAACTGGACATTGTATTCCTTGTGGAGTGAGAAGAGACCTGATGTTGTGACCCAGAGCCAATGTCCACTGAAGTCATTCTTCACCGATAACCATTTGCCGCTAGGAACGCCGTCGGCGGCGGCGGACCACGGCCAGCAGGTACAGGTACTCCTCCCGGCAGTGGCGGTAGAGGGTGGCGAGGAGGCCGCGGAGCTCCGGCAGAAGCTCGGTGAGGTTCCGGCCGGACGGCGCGAAGGCGGTGAAGGGGCAGAGGATGAAGCCCGCCGCGAACAGCGTCGACGCCGCCGGCCACATGCCACATGGAATTAATGTATCTCCAGTCGATCGATCTCCGTGGATGCTTCGGTGCCTGGGTGCGAGTGTTGGTTGGAGTGGAGTAGTGTGCGTTACGACCGTGATCGTGATGTAGCTTTGCCCGTGGACTGCATTTGTAGGCGCAAGAACGGAGGCTGTCAATTCCCCTCCCCGCGTGCTTGAACCGCCGGTGAGACCGTCGGTTGCGCGTGCGTGCTCGATCGGCCTTTTGGTTCCATTGTGTGGGCAGCGCTCTCCTAGCTTAATTGTGCAGCAGCGTAATGGCGACAACGACGACCTCGTTAAACTATTGCCGCAGCTATTTGAGGACCCCTCTCCTTTTGGATGTGGAATTTTTCCTACCGAATCTATGTTTTTTCTAACAAAATTAAATTGTTTCCTTGAAATTTATGTGCCATTCATGTAAAATTTATGCATTCCAAAGATGACACGAAGGTGATGTTTGATCCACGCATAGGGGAAGCCGAGCTTAAGTTTTGAAGCATATACCCATTGTAGTCATGATCCACGATGATATAATTAAAAGGCAACTGACAAGATGGTCCTGATCAACATAAATGTTCACTAAAAGAGAGAGAGAGAGAGAACAATCTTCTTCCGAAATAAAAAATCAGTAAATTTATGGTTTACCAAGCAACGGGAAGGAGTGTGCAATTTGTCGGTTTTTAGATGAAAAGGGTCCCAGTAGTTTTTGAGATTTTTTTTCTCAAGTAAAGGCATGAGCGGCCTTTGAAATTATTTAAAGGTGCTATCTAGGTCCCTGAACTTTTAATTTGCACGTTTAGGTCTCTGAACTTGCTAATTGGTTCATCTGAGTTTCGAATCTCCATAATTAGTATTGATTGTCTGCTTAATGTCTCTATATGAGTATTAACTCTGAATTTGTGTTACTATCGAGGTCATGAAAATAGAAAAAAGAGAGGTCAGTACAGATGTTAATCTCATTTAAGAAGTGTTTAATTTTTTTTCCTTGCTATTTATACGTGTTTCAGACAGTAATACAAATTGTGAGTTGATAAATTGGATGAGATGAATGTTTCAAAGACATCTTTCGTGGATTAACTCTTAATAAAAGATATTTGAACCATAAGTGATCCACTTAATAAGTTCACAAATCTAAATGTGAAAATTAAGATTTCGGAGATCTAGATAGCATCTCTGAACAAGTTCTGAGTTTTCTTTTTTTTTTTTTGAGACCAGACTAGTTCTGAGTTTTGATTGATGACCCGTCACTCTATTGTCTTATTTATATTGGGCCTTCCCAAATGGGCCGGTGAAGAAAATAGACTCCCATTTCAAACATCAACTATAGTAGAGCCCATTCTCGCATAAAAATGAATCAAGGCCCACGAAACACACCACTCCCCAGCCGCAGGGACCTAGGGTTTCGCCGTATATATTCTCCCTTTCTCATCACGCGCCTGCCCCCGCCGCCGCCTCTCACCACCGCCGCTAAGCGCCACGGCCTCTCACCACCGCCGCTAAGCTCCACCGCGAGCTCCGGCGAAGCCGACAACGAAGGCTGCATCAACCATGGCGGACACGAGGGCGACGACCGCGGTGACGCTCCGCACCCGCAAGTTCATGACGAACCGTCTCCTCTCCCGGAAGCAGTTCGTGCTCGAGGTCATCCACCCCGGCCGCGCCAACGTCTCCAAGGTGAGTGCTCGTCTGAACCATGGCTAGATCTCTCTCCGCTGAGCGAGGCGAGGCTGACGCGTGCGATCGGTTGTTGCAGGCTGAGCTCAAGGAGCGCCTCGCGAAGGTGTACGAGGTGAAGGACCCCAACTGCATCTTCGTCTTCAAGTTCCGCACCCACTTCGGAGGCGGCAAGTCCACCGGCTTCGGCCTCATCTACGACAACCTCGAGGCAGCCAAGAAGTTCGAGCCCAAGTACAGGCTCATCAGGGTATGCATCTGTCGCTCCTCCCCTTTTTGCATACTGGTTTTGAATTCTTGCTTGGGCTGATGATGATCTAGCTGACATCTTGGCCTAGTTACTGTAGAATCCGTTACCCGTTCACATGCCACTCATATTTAGTTCAACGTCAACGATTACGCTTCTTTTGGCTTGTTTTGCATCAGGATTTATGTTATTTGTATGCAGAACATTGCTATTTGTAGTATTGATCCAATATTAGTGGTAGTCTGGTAGACGAGAAATGTATATGTAGCTAATATATTGATAGCCCTTTGCAAAGTGTACTCAGCTTAATGGAGCCTTATGATGTGAACAATTTCTTTGAAACTTAATATCGCTACTTTCACACTTTGAAATCGTCCTGTGGTGTTAACCTGCCTTGTGTTTGTTTTCCTATTTACCATTGTGTGCCATGGATACCATGTCATACTTGTTCAATCTGCGAATGTGTTAGATGTGTTAGATGGTACAACAGTAAGCTATTTGTGCCTTGATATGGATATTTCTTAAGTATGCTACTCACAGGTCCATCAGCTACTAGCCTGGTATTGTGAATTTACAACCTATTCGTCGCAAATTCACATTTGATTCAGCGTATGTTGTGTTTATTTCAATTCATCACTCCTCTTGCTGTAATCAATACTCCATTTGTGAACCGTTTATGCCTATCAATTCACTCAAAAATAATAATTCTGTAGTTAAGTTGCTCTCTTGTAAGCTGATAGTGAAGTATTTTGCTCTCTTAACTAGAGCGACAATTGCTCGATCTGCTCTGTTTGTTTCTGATGACTTCATATGGTTCTTGTTCCACAGAACGGCCTTGCTACCAAGGTAGAGAAGTCTCGCAAGCAGATGAAGGAGAGGAAGAACAGGGCAAAGAAGATCCGCGGTGTAAAGAAGGTACGCATATTGTTGCTGCTAATCAGACTGCCATGTTGTACTGTTAAGGTCTTTTTGGAATGTGGGGATTTCATAGGATTGTTTCCATGGCTGTTAGGTTCCCATGAAATCTATACATTGCAAGTAGGATTATTCATGTTAGTCTTGGTGGTTTAACTGAATTGCTTTGGGATTGCTTGTGCAGACTAAGGCCGGTGACGCTGGAAAGAAGAAATGAGCAGAGATTCAGTTTGTTGTAGACGTCTTCAGTACCCTATGTTCGCCATCGAAATTTTGGAAACTTGTATCTCGTCATGGCACCTCTGGTCCTTAGCGATCTACAAAAGAGATTTGAGCTTTTCACATTGCCAGCTGTTACATTTCAATATCTGATCCTGGCATCGACTTGGCCGTGCTTAGTTGACTTGACTAAAAGTTTGGCTATTATCATTTGTTGTTTTAAGGTGCGTAGCCAGTTTAGGCTGAACTAGCCCCAAGGTATCAACAAACGGGGTGCAGTGCAGTTATGAACTGGGCATTGTATTTCTTGTGGCGTGACAAGGAACCAGATGTTAACCCTGAGGCTTATGTCAACTGAAATCATTCCTCACCTATCACCATTTTCCTATGCCCGTGGAGTGCATTTGTAGTTGCAACGGAGGCTGTCAGTTACTTCCCAGCGTGCTCGATCGATCGATCGATCGATGGCCTTTTTCACTGGGCAGCGCTCTCGGAGATGCTATTTGCAGTTGCCTCAAACTTCTCTATTTTTCGGTCCACGCTGCAACATCTGCATACACATACTATTACAACATATAATTAAAAAAACACTTGTTGCAACAACATAATACTTCCTGCAGCATGGAGTGCAGCGTACTCACCAGCGAAGTGAATGGAAACATCTGTTCACACCGGGAGTCCGGGACGTACTTCTCCCCTTCAGCCTTTCATGTAGCGGTTTAAATGTTGGAGGCTTGGAGCCACAGTACATAGCAGAGCACGCAGGAGAATTTCCGGCGACGAACGCCGCTACGACAAATCGCGCCTTTATTCACTAGACTCAACGAGAACGGGAAGGTTATAACTCAACGAGAACGGGAAGGTTATAGTAACAGGAAGGTTATTATAGTGGCTCCACACAACGCGACGCACGCAGCCAACACTCACCGACACACACAAGCATCTTTTCGTTCAGCTGGAGGTTTGGCAGCCACTTGGAAAACCATCCCAGCACAGGAGATTCTGAATCCTAGTAGGTAATGCTTGTTGCAGATTATACTGTGTCAAGGTTAGAGCAAATTCCTATAAAAAAAAAGTTAGAGCAAATTAGCCATTACAAACTGGTACGAGAAGTCAACTACCCCATGCGCCCTGTGTAGATTGATGGGATGCTGAGACAGAGAGCCTGCAAAGGCGTGTGCCGGTGACTGACCGTTCCCTCGCGCAGAATCGGTGTTGTGTCCTTCGAAGCGGCTCTGGAGAATCGTCTGCGAGAAGATTAGATTCTGTCGATGGAGGTTAGATTACTCTCATCTCCTCTCGTTTCGAATTCTCTTGACGCAGGACAGCAAATATTTGCTTCTTTTTTTTTCTTTCTTTTTGGCCGAAGTACTATTTTTCCTTTAGTGAACACAACACCCTCGTGATTCTTTTAGAGCAGAGTAACAAGAATCATATTGCTCCTTTTGCTTATTGCAGTGCATTCGTTCTCGAAGGAACTTTGATTCTTCATCATCCGTCAGTTTTAGTTCGAGGAACTTTGATTCTTCATCATCCGTCAGTTTTAGTTCGAGGAACGGGGCAGTCGAAGGAAGCAGAGTTCATTGTAACATTGAGGATCACAAGTATGAGTCTACATCTAGATGTGCTGCACAGTTGCTGCATCAAGTCATTTATTCGTTCGATTCAAGGAAGAAGACATCGTTATGAGCATTGGGTTCGGTGGTATGCTTCATTTTCCCCCACTGACATCCATAAACAGGAGGTTTTCAGTTTGGCCGATGAGCAGAGTTGAGGTCATAGATCACTCAGTTGTCATTGATGAATCGAGGCGTCTTTGCTTTTCCAAAGAGGATGTGCGCTCTGTGTTTGGCATTCCGTGTCCAGGCAAGGACGTAGTGGACTGAAAGGTTGTTCGGTCAGATGTCAAGAATTCAAACATGTTCAACACAATGGGCATAGATCCGAAAGCATGGAGATAGGCGAGTATGTCGGCATTTGTGATTGAGAAGTTAATGGAAGGAGTAGTGAAACTGAAGTCTGACATGGGTAGGAAGATTCGAATTACAAAGCTAACTGGTTGTTCTCTATTCCTGCAGGCAAGTTCATTGTTTTGAAGCCGCCATTGATTGATTATCCATATTTGAATAACATTAGAATCCATTAAGCATGTATATGTCTATTATGTTCCTGATAAACCATGTGGGTCTGCCCAGGATTAAATTCTTCAACACTGATCAGCTGAAGAATATGATAAATGCAGTTACCATCAAAGGGCCGTGTGGTCAAGGGGGCATATTTCCTTTCCTAAAAATACTAAAATAACAGTGTCTAGTATATTAACGCATGCTGCATTTCCCAGCTGAGACCAGCGAACAAGTCATGCTACCGATGGGCGAAAGGCTGTAGCTCAATTACTAGTAATCACGGTGTTGATGGAGAAATATGGCAGGCAGTTATATCTGTTGCTGACGAGTTGAAGGCGCCATTAGAGGTATTGTCGACTCCCAGCAATTTTTTACTATGGTTACAAAACGTTTTTTAATAGTCCAAGTCTACACCTTATCAATTCAGAGTGAAGCAGTGAAGTGCTTGAATTTCATTTCCGTAGTTGATGATATGTGTTGTTATAAATAAATCGCAGGCAGCCGGACAGCTGTATTTTGCTGTTGTTGATTATGTTCGAAATGTTGAGCTAGAATCTGTCAAGTTAGTTAAGAAGGTGGCGTCAATTATCTGACCAAATGGAGCCAATTGCCGACTACCATATGGTACCTATTGCAACACGTCAGATTTTCTGACTGAGAGGAAACGAAATTTCAGGGCCCGAAACATACAAAAAATGTGTCAAACTATTGCCAAATTCAGGGCCCGAAACATACAAATGTGTCAAACTATTGCCAAAGCTAACGTACATGGCTATCTGAGGACCCCTCCCATTTGGGACGTGGCAATTTTCTTTTCACAGTCAACGTTTTGTCTTATTAAATTAAATTGTTTCTGTGAATTATTGTATGATTCTTATGAAATTTCTGTGTCCTAAAGAGGGCATGAAGGTGGCGTTTTGGTACGCACTGGGAAAACCGAGCTTAAGTTGTGAAGCATATATATCCATTGCTGTCATGATCTAATTAAAAGGCTGCTGAGCTGACCATATGGAACGCCATCCCTGATTTTCATGAAAAGTTTAGCTAAAAAGAGAGTGAATTCCGATTGTTTTTATTTGATTTTTCTTCCTTTTCTTTTAAAATGACCGGTCAAGAAATTAGAGCCGTTTTCATAACATGAACTAAGTGCCTGTTCGGCAATTTAGGCCTAGAGGTCACATCAAAACTAATCTTGCTATTTAGACGTCTTAAATAAATTTAATTACAAAACTTTTTTACAGATGTGAGTTAATTTGCGAGACGAATCTAATGAGCCTAATTAATCTATGTTTCGCTACAGTGATGCTACAGTAACTATTGTCTAATCATGGCTTAATTGTCTTGTTAGATTTGTCTCGCAAATTAGTACAAGGTTCTGCAGTTAGTTTTTTAATTAGACTTACTTAAAACGTCTAAATAACAAGATTAGTTTTAATGTGACCTTTAAGCATAGAGAAACGAACACCCCTAAGGCCCGTGAAAACATTAGAGCCCATCATGGCCGAAAAATGAACAAAAGCCCACGAAACCCACCATTCCCCCAGCCGCAGGGACCTAGGGTTTTACCGTATATATTCTCTTCTCCCCGTCACGCCCCTGCTTCCCCCGCCGCCGCCTCTCACCACCACCGCCGCGCCATCGCGAGCCCCGACGAAGCCGACACCGCACGCCGCAGACAAGAGGCATCAATCATGGCGGACACGAAGGCGACGACCGCGGTGACGCTCCGCACCCGCAAGTTCATGACGAACCGTCTCCTCTCCCGGAAGCAGTTCGTGCTCGAGGTCATCCACCCCGGCCGCGCCAACGTCTCCAAGGTCAGTGCTCGTCTGAACCATGGCTACATCTCTCAGCTGAGCGAGGCGAGTCTGACGCGTGCGATCGGTTGTTGCAGGCTGAGCTCAAGGAGCGCCTCGCGAAGGTGTACGAGGTGAAGGACCCCAACTGCATCTTCGTCTTCAAGTTCCGCACCCACTTCGGAGGCGGCAAGTCCACAGGCTTCGGCCTCATCTACGACAACCTCGAGGCAGCCAAGAAGTTCGAGCCCAAGTACAGGCTCATCAGGGTATGCATCTGTCGCTCCTCCCCCTTTTGCAGACCAGTTTTGAATTCTTTGCTTGGGCTTAGGATATCCTAGTTACTGTAGAATCCGTTATCCGTTCACATGCCACTCATACATTTAGTTAGACGTCAATCGATTACGCTTCTTTTGGCTGGTTTTGCATCGGGAATTAGCTGTCAAATGCAGAACTTTGCTATTTGTAGTATTGATCCAACCATCTTGATATTGGTGGTAGTCTGGTAGACGGGAAATGTACATGTAGCTAATGGAGCCTTATGATGTGCACAATTTCCATGAAACTAAATCGTGCTACTTCACACCTCGAAATTGTCCTGTGATTATAGCCTGCCTTATGTTCGTTTTCCTATGATCCACAAAAAAAAATGTTTGTTTTCCTATTTGCCAGTGTGTGCCGTGGGTACCATGGCATACTTGTTCAATCTGCGAATGTGTTAGATGGTACAACAGTAAGGCTATGCGAGCTTCTTGATATGGATAATTAAGTATGCTAGTTCACAGATCCATCAATTCAGCTACTAGCCTGGTATTGTGAATTTACAACCTATTTGTCACAAATTCAAATGTAATTCAGCGTGTGTTGTATTTATTCAGTTCATCAGTCCTCTTGCTGTAAGCAATATTTGTGAACTGTTTATACATATTGAATCTAACTCGAAGATAATAACTCTATAGTTAAGGTGCTCTCTTGTAAGCTGATAATGATTTTTCTTTGCAAGTATTTTGCTCTCTTAACTAGAGCGACAATTGCTCGATCTGCTCTGTTTGTTTCTGATGACTTCATATGGTTCTTGTTCCACAGAACGGCCTTGCTACCAAGGTAGAGAAGTCTCGCAAGCAGATGAAGGAGAGGAAGAACAGAGCAAGAAGATCCGTGGTGTAAAGAAGGTACGCTTATTTGTGCTGCTAATCAGACTGCCATGTTGTACTGTTAAGGTCTTTGGAATGTGGGGATTTCATAGGATCGTTTCCATAATTGTTAGTTTCCCATGAAATTTATACATTGCAAGTAGCCATGTTACATTTCCATGACTGAATTGCTTTGGGATTGCTTGTGCAGACCAAGGCCGGTGACGCTGGAAAGAAGAAATGAGCAGAGATTTCAGTTTGTTGTAGACGTCTTCAGTACCCTATGTTTCCCCATGGAAAATTTGTAACTTCTATCTCGTCATGGAACCTCTGGTCCTATGCGTAATGCTTGATCTACTGAAAGTGATTTGAGCTTTTCACATTGTCATATGTTACATTTCAATATCTGATCCTGGCATTGACTTAGCCGTGCTTAGTTGACTTGACTTAAAGTTTGGCTATTATCATTTATTGTTTAAGGTGCGTAGCCAGTGACTGGTCGCAACTTCAGCTTTGTTGTTACCAGTTTCACGCCCAAATGGAGGATCGAGTCGGGATGAATTTGGTGGATCGAGGGACACATAAAAGTCCTGGCGCCTGATTCGACATTCACCGGAAGCAGACAAATCTAGAATCGCTTCAGACGCAACTGGGCCTGTCTTCTCGAGTACAGCGTGCTTTGCGTTGCCAATGAATTGGGCCTCCGATTCCGCACGGGGTGGCCCGTGTTTGGGTGGACGCCTCCACTCGCGCATCAGCCTGCTACTCGACAAAGCTTCATGCAGACTAGAACTGAACCGGGCCACGCTGCTCATCCCATTTTCTCCTGCCGTTTCTGCTGCTTCTCAACGGAAATCTTTTAGGATGTGTCACCATCCGTTAAACAGACCGGTACTACCATGCATCATCATCATCACCATCGTATAACAAGAGATAGAGCTGAACCATCCCTCAAAAAAAAAAAAGAGAGATAGAGCTGAACCAAGAAAGTACAAATCAAATGTGTTCCATGATTGTGATTCCTCAAAAGGGGCCGGCATATATATACTACTTCGATATATAAATGACTAATCATTAGGTTAGCTATAGTACTACTCCAGCCCTCGCAGATTCGTACGCGTGCCACTGAATGTAGCTATGGTGCTACCGCCGCTCTTGTCTGATTTTATCACATATTCAGGTGGTCACTAACAGTAGGTTAATCATGCGATCCATCGGCCTATTCGATGGAGCTAATAATCAACTAGCTAAAGATGGTCATCAAGACTAATCACACAAAGCCATCAACAATGAATTGCACTACAAAGAAAAAATAATACATATCACACTGCACTGCATGGCGAGCATGCATGCATGAAATGGGTGGAAGTAGAGCACGGGTTCTGATAGAGTGATAGCTACTACGACTACTGCTTTTCATGGCGACATGATGTAGGATCAGCGTGCAAGCGACGGGTTGTTCTAGTTTTGTGCACGCTTATGTCGAAAGCTGCAGTACTCACCCAGACACGCGGACGGCATTCGTCGCGTGGACTTAGGACGGGTTGTCGAAAGCTGCAGTACTCACCAGACACGTTTGCGACTCTCAACAAAAAGTTTTTAATATAACTTCAACGGCTTATTTCGTTTTCGTTCACGTTCACGTTCACGTAGGGATTTATTTTCATATGCGTTTCCTCTAGGATTCATAACCGACGTTATGACTAATGGAGATTTTTTTTTTTTGTCCATCAGGTTTGATAAAGTGAGCATGACACTGCCAAATCAGGCGCGAGAAATCCCACGAGACAAGTGGTGAGACAAATACGTATGGACTGGCAACACCGAACGAACAAAGGACAAGTTCATGGCCTAAATTCTCGCATACTTATTACGTCCGCACATACGCGCGCCCACACCAGCTGACCAGCGTTAGCACTTAGCGCAGGTCACAACGACAGAAACCTTATGACGCATGTGCATACGAATGAAACTTAATATTAAGTAGGAGTATCTAGTAGGCATTTGTCTTTCGAGGAAAATGGTAATTTGACAACAAGCGATCAGTGATGCTCGATCCCCTTATTCTCATGCGATTTTTTGTGCTTTGCTTTATTTACTATATTTCTTTTTGCAAAGTTAGCAGCTGCGCATGAAGCGCATCGCATCCTGGCTTGTTCCTGGGAGGAATATGGACAGAACAGAGCAGAGCAGAGAAAATGAGCAGAGCATCACGCAGAAGTACGCAGCGGGGCATATTGAATTTGCAATCATCATGTGAAGGGAGATGGACGGCCCGGCCAAAAGTTGGCGCCATGTAGCAGCACGGCATGCACAGGCGCAGCGCTGGGAATATTGGACCACTCCCAAAAGCCTTGCACCACCAACTCGATCAGGCCAGCACCATCGAGAAAAGAAAGAAACCAAACCTAAAAAAATGGTTCGTTCTTTCCTGCCACGCAATGGAGGCAATCGATCGGTAGATGAAAGTTTACAGACAGTTATCTGCTTTTAAATAACTAGTACTTATATTGATTGTTGACACTACACATTGCTATAGTTGTTACAGTGCCCATATAATAATTCACGACTGACGATCCGAAGTTCTGCAGTTAGTTTTTTAATTAGACTTTATTTAATACCTTTAAATGACAAGATTTTAGCAGGACTAAAATTAGGTCTACAGAAACGAACACCCCCCACAAAAAAGCTGAAGAAGAAAAAAAGGCTTGCGCTCATGTTTCCATGCCATTTGCTTGCACAGTTTCTTTCTAGCCACGACGACTTTGTGATGGAATAATATTCTGGGATTTAAGAACAGTGCACATGATAGGGACGAACTCCACTCATGTCAATGTCATGTGGATCCATCAGCCGTGTCAAAGTTATCAGGCCAGCCACATCCGCAGCCCAAAGATGTAGGGGACCATCGCATTGCAGTTTGCAGGACGGCGACGCCGACGAAGCATTGCTGCGTGCAACCGGCCAAGATTTCTATGAGGTGGTGTGGGTGGCTGCCATGATTCCTCCGAACCACCGTGCACTAGCCACCCCTTGTGTTGTGTGTACTGTACTACTAGAAGCTTAGCCTGATAATCAATGGCCTAATTATATTTACAAGTGGCTTTCCCAGATGCGGAAAGTGCTGCTCTGCAAAGCTCACTTGCCATGCCCGGTTTCTCCTTTCTGCTGGTTTCTTCTGTGCTTCCTCGATCCGGCGCCAATCCTGGGCTACAATACTGCTACTGGATTAGAGAAGATTTTATGCGCTAGTCAATCGCACACATATCGTGTAGTATACTGTACTACATTACATTATCTCATTCAGCGCAAGCTTTTTCATAAGGAAAAGGCGCGCCTAAGGAAAAAATAAGTTGTATCCATACCAGATTCGACCTGACACACACACACACTCGCAAACATTTTTCGTTTCGTTTGTTGGTGAAATTCAGGCCTCCGTGACAAGACATGCGCTCTCAAATGTCTCGCAAATTTGGTTCTACATGTCACGCTATCAAGCACGTGTAAATGTAGTTTTTGTTCCACACATGGACAGGGAAAGTGTTGCTTCGACAGAAAATTTTAAGTATCATAACAAAATGTTATGGCAATTAGCTCTGCATCCACCAAAGCTATAGCACCTGCTTCAAGATATATACCCATCCGTATAAAGAAAACACCCCCATACTACCAAAAGAGATTTGAAGTACAGACCCCCATAAAGTGAGGGCATGCATAAGACACTGTACAATTGCATACTATGCTGTTTCTTTCCGGCCTGTTCTACAGTTGCGCAGTATATATTCGTGGTTGGCACTTGGCAGAGCATCTTCAGAGGCGCACACTTTTTTGTGGTGGCATGCAGCGATTTAGCTCCATTGTAGTGCAGCCAAATGATACACCACTTGTACCAGAACTACTAGATTTCATCTTCATATTTGAATGATGTACTCCACTACGCGCTGGATTACATTCTGATATTTAGATGTCTTTCAACGTCCGACATATATAATGCACTTCTTAAACTTTACAAACATGATCGTACCCACTCCAAGAAAGTACTAGATCAAATCTCTGATCATCGTCACCCGTGAAGTCAAGCCCGTCATACTAGTATTATTTCGAAGCGAAATATAATAAATTCTGATCCATCCGTTGCAAACAAAGCTCAAAGCTGCGTGCGAGTGTACCGCTGCTGAGCCAGCTGCAACGGCAAGACAGAGGCAGCTGATGGGGCAGCAGCTCACAGTCTCACGCACACAAACAACACCAACTCACAGGTGATGAGCTGCTGACCCCAACCGAGCTCAGAGAGAAAAAGGCAGCTTTCTTGAGCCAAGAACCCAACCGTTTCCATGGCCACGAGGGAGAGAGGGTGAAGAAGAAGCAAAGAAAGCATATTTTGGTGTCACCTTTGGCTGGCTGGCACACTGTAACCTTTTCAGTCCTGAGAGTCCTGAACCAGGCAGGCAGATGCAGAAACAGAGGCAGCAGACTCCCAGGGGAACAGCAACGTGCTCGCAGCCCAACGCTGCGTAGAGAGACAAACAAACATGAGGAGAGAGAGAGAGAGGGCGAGAGGGAGGCAGGCAGAGAGAACAGGGAAGAACAGAAAAGTTCATCGGAAGGATGCGCCTGCTGTGTGTGTGTGCGTAGGAGGCATGCGAGAGGCCGGCCAAAAGCTTGGATCACCCAAATCTTCCCCGTCTGCACGCCTAATTATCCCTTCACCCACCCTTGTCTTCTCCTGTCGCCACCTGTTCTACTACTCCATCGCCGTCAGTGAACCCCCCTTCTGCTTCTCTCTCTACCAACTCGTAACCGACCTTGCTAATAGAGGTTAACTAAACAGCGCCTAAACTAGCACTACCCATCTGCCACCTTTTCATTCAGAGAGAGAGAGAGAGAGAGAGAGAGAGGTCTCTATCAGGTTATGACCAGCAGCTGCAGCAAGTCCAGCATGATGGTAGATGGGCAGTACTAGCAGCTATAGATGCCCTGTGATCACATTGGCGTGTGCCATGCTCCATTTTCCGTTTCCAGCCCCGTGGAATCTCCCCAATCCCGGCTCCTCTCCTTCTCCTTGCCCAGCTTATTAGCTACTCTAGCTCACTGCTCATTTTGCTTCACGAGTCCTCAAGAGCAAGGACTGGAGGCGAGGAACTTGACGCCGGCACGGCAATTGCTCGCACTTCGTTTCTCCTCCCCCACCCTAGCTGCTCCTGCTGCTGCTTGATTCAGTGCCTCTTCTTCGTCGCCTTTGTTCTGTTTTGGGTGGTTTTGACATAGAACACGAGGAAGACGGGGAGCACAGGTCATTACTGATTTCACATCTGCCTTTTTTTATACCAAAAAAAAAAATTGTTCTTCGATGTTGTCGTGTTGATTAGTTGTTGGTTTGTTTTTAACTCTGTCTTCCCTCTTGTTCTTTCTTCTTCCAGTATAAAAGAAGCCAAGATCTTCAGGACACTGGTATACGTCGACGTGTCGTGGTTCTGAAGCACCATAGGTCCTCTCTCTAGTCTTTTCTTCGTGTGTCTCTCTGCTACTGCTAATCTTGCTACTAATTCTGACATGTTTCTTCATGTTTTTGTTGGTAGGAAGAGAAGGGGAGATGGGCGAGGCGGAGACCAAGAAGAGCAAAGGTGGTGGCTGCTCGGCCCTTCGCAACTGGATGGGCGAGCCGAGCGATCAGGACGACGAGGAGAAGACGCTTGAGCTCAGCCTTGGGCTCCCCGGAGGAGGGGGGCAATCCGGCTGGAGGAAGGACAAGGGGAAGCACTCTGCCGCCGACAACTCCATGCTCTCGCTCGGCTACTCCACTGCAGCTTTCTCTCCCTGCTCACAAGGTATCGTCTCTGGAATCACCACTGCTCTCAGCAGCAGTAATATTAGGACTCAAGTCAAATGTTGTTCTTGATCTGCTCGCACTCGCAGTGCATTAAGAGATACAGCAGCCTTGTGAAACTAGGACTGCCTATGAGTACAAGTGCTGAAACATGTGAAAAAGATGATCTTTTTGCACTTAACCTTATGAGTAGCATGATTCTTGGAATGTTTGCTGTGACAAAGGTTGCTGTTTGAGATACAAGTAGAGTTGTTGCTTTTCCTTCAGAAACTAAGCTTACAGAGGATATGATCAAAAGCATAGAGCATCTCTAAAGTATATATATGGTTTCAGATTTTGTTTTCCCCAGTTGATCCTTCAATTTGTGGAGAAAATTGTTGCATGTAACTCGATCTCAACAATTGTGTGTAAAAAATTTAGATATTCATTTCTTTTCAAAACATGAGCTAAACTAATTAGTGTCTGATAATATGATCTTGATGATCAGCTGAAGTCCTACCATTGGTTCCTGATGTAGTACTATGTTTGTTTGTTCCTCTGTTCTTGGCTCCTCTTGCAGCAACATTTTCTTTGCATAACATCTTCCACAAGTCAGTAATAAAAGTAAAAAGTTCTCATCATAGCTCCCCCTCTTGTTTGTTCCTCCTTGCTCTTGTGCAGGCAAGGCAAAGGGGTCCCCAGCAGCGACAGGTCTTGCATCCACCAACAATGGCTCCCAGACAAGGTGAGATTCACAAACCCTCACATGTCTAATTCCACAAGTCATTTCAGCTTTTCGGTAGAGTGGGCAAGTGTTGCGATGGACCTGATTTCTTTATGTTTCTCATCTGCCCCGGCATGACTTAAAAGAGGGAGATGGCTCCATCTCCTGCTCTGTTCCTCATTTATGCGGTTATGCCAAAACCACATCCAGGATTCAAGGGCCGGCTGCTTGCTTGCATCTGCCTCCTGTCATGCATGGACATCGAGCTCCTCCAATTTATGGAGGAGGCTGTTATTTTTGGTTCTGTGCACTGTTCTTAGTTTTCTCCCTGGTCCCTACTCCCTATTGGCCAGTGCTTGGATTTCAACATGCACTGTTCATATTCTGCTCTGCCCCCCTGAAGTACTAGGAAGAAATGGTATAATTGCTCGAAACAAAACTAATAAATGGTTTGCTAGAGCTTGTAACATTAGGAGCTGTCTGGTCTTCGAATTTATATATCAACAGTATCTTCTTTAAGAGGTCATGTAGGATCTGCATGGAAAACAAATATAGTAAATATATTCCATATATAAGATATTTTCCCCCTTTTTTGAGAGAGAAAAGATAATAGCTTAACCTGAGCTCCATGGTTTCAGTGCGTATGATGTTTGAATTTTAGGGATACTTTGTTAGCACTGAGTTATGACAAACTTAATATATCAATTTTCATTAGTTGCTAGTCAAAAATGAAAAAAAACATGAATGATTTTGTGAAGAACCAAAAGAGTGTATATTGTTACAATTAGCAGTATATATAATGTACTAAGTAATGTCTATTAGTCTATCTGCGCGTTCACTAGCAGCAGCATGTACTTCTATGTTTATTAGTTGTATAGTTCTTTATCCATGACCCATTATACTTATATGTCTAATTGTTTAATTTCCCAACTTCAGATCTGCTACTACCCCAGTTATTGGATGGCCACCGGTTCGTACGTTCAGAAGAAACTTGGCTACTTCCAGCAAGGCATCCCTTGAACAGCAGAACGGGAAGAAAGCGAAACCAGAAGAGACCAAAAGAGCCCCCTTTGTGAAGATCAACATGGATGGTATCCCTATTGGCAGAAAAATCGATCTGAATGCCCTTGACAGTTATGAAAAGCTTTCTCTTGCTGTCGATAAGCTGTTCCGAGGTCTTCTTGCAGGTACATAATCAACTCTACTTGTTTCTATTTAGCGATTTTCATTGTTGAGTTGCTTGGTTAGTATCTGATCCAATTTTCTCAATTGATATTGCTGTATGTAGCACAACAAGATCCTCTAGATGACGGGACCAAGGAGTGTCCTCAGAAAGAGGTAGCAATAACAGGTCTGCTAGATGGAACTGGCGAGTATACTCTGGTTTATGAGGATTATGAAGGTGACAGGGTGCTGGTTGGTGATGTCCCATGGGGGTAAGTTATTCTTGCTTTTAGCATTTCAAGGTTTGGTTAAATGTTTTCACATATAAATAATGTTTAACATATTAGAATCTGATACTGTAGTAAGTTGTTCCGAAATTTATGACACCGAATATTACTATTCCATAGTCTGACAGTAAACAAAATCACGAGAGATGGACAGCACAGGACAGCTTGTCTTCATTCACCATCTATTCTTAGCTCGATCATCTCAGTTTAAAGATAGTTTACTGAAAATAAATCTTACTGGTTGGTTCAGCTCTTGCACATGTTGCCTGATTTTTACTTCAATCATGCAGGATGTTTGTTTCTTCAGTGAAGAGGCTGCGAGTTCTGAAGACATCTGACCTTTCTTCATCTGTAAGTATTACTTCCTCATCTGACCTCTGTTCAAACATGTTACAATGATTTCATTACGCTGACTTCTAGTTCTCTTTGCAGTTAACAGCATCAGGCCGAATAAGAGCAGTGGCTGAGTGTTGAGCTTGCGTAAGGAGCGCTTAGACACTCACTGTGAATCTGTGATGTGCCGTGATGAAGAAAAGATCTTCTGAGCTTGTATCATCTTTCTTTCTTCTTGTCCAACTTTCTTGAGAGGGCTCGGTGCATTGACCTTATGGGTTTACCTGTTCTTATCTATCCTGTCTCTATGACTCTTCCGAGAAGTGATGTGTTTGTGCAATTCGACGTGCCCGTGGATGTAAATGTTCAGATGGATCAGTTCCACTTTTATGCTGAAACTTTGATGAGTGCCTTGTTGCTTCCAGTGTACACATATCCGATTCCACATTAGAAGATATAAGTTTCTCAATTGAAAAATATGTACTGCTGCTAATATAGAACTAAGTATTTTTTTCTCCAAAATCCAGTATGAAAAGAAGCAAAAATTCTTATTCTCTCATGCCATATGACTTGAATCTAATTAGTTACCTCCTCATGCGAGAAACTACACAATTAGAACAAAAAAGAAAAAAAAAGGAAACTAGTCACTTGATATTAGTAGGAAATTACAACATTCATGTCGCAAAAATATTCTGGAAGCTTGTCACAGAAATAGCATGCAAAATATCGTCAAGGATTATATTCTGGAAGTCTCTCGCAAAAATAACATTCATCAGGTTGTTATGTCCACCCTAGCTCATTGCTTTCTGTCGTACTCCGTATTATAAACTGTGTCAATAACACTAAAGCGTTGCAGCGCGTCAATGAAGAATTACACCAGGCGCATGGCTGCTGCACCTGTTCTGCTCTCGCGGCTGCTTCTCTTCAGCGTTGCAAATCATGTGAGCACCTGTTCTAGTGTAAGTGAAAACTGTCAAAATATTTCTCAGTGTTCCTTTCCAGATTTGTTTCATTTCTTTGATTCCTTTGTCTTCTTCATCAATTGACTATTCATCATCATTCAGGTTTCTTGTCTAATCTACTTCTAGCTACTTGCATAATTTCAAACCATAATGTCTACAGGCCGTGGCATTATACCGACGGGTAAATTTTGAAAAACAAACCGTGGCACGGATGAGCTAGGTGCTGACGAGAAGATTACAATTCACGCGGAGTATGCTACAACGCCGCGCCTATACGTCTAGGAGGACACAAAGATCAGTGCTGCTGGGACAACCATGCATGTTACTCAACAGAGGACGAGTGTCACGCGCTGCCCCACGAAATGAACCACTACATTATTAGAGGATTGTAATAATAAAGTCTACACTTACTAGACCAAACAATTGCAGTTGCTTGTATGATTTGGCCAGGCGGTACAAGAACGAGATTCACGATTAGTATGCAAACTATGTTTCAATTTGCAGAAACAGATAAACTTCATTTTGCAGAAACAGATAAACTGCAGTTCATATAGAGTACTGTATACTGAATAATTTGTTACGACAATATCTAACCATCAAAAGAAGACATCTATCCGATCCGCACGGAACGGACTTCTGCTGTGTTGACTGTACTCCTGCGATCTGGACGAAGGAGATGGCCAAAGTTACTCGTCTTTCAGATGACCGGCTTATGTACAGCAGCGCGTCGTCTAGGTGGTGCTTCGTCGTGCTCGGTTTTCTGACGTCTCCGGTGTGCATGTCCCAGCGGAGGAGGATTGGAGGTCCAACCCCACCGTTGGGCGCTCGTTGGTGTCTGGCGCGGCCCGGCCGTCGTCCGCCGGCGCCGTGTCCGGAACTTGGTGGGAGTCGTCAGCTGCACCGGCCAGAAACGCCGGCCAGAAAAAACACGGCTCTGGCCTCCGGTCATCATCGCTCGGGGACAGGTGCGCAGCGTGCGCGGCGTGCGGCTGGTTCAGGTCGAGACCTGCGGAGGGAGCAGTCGCGTCGTCCGGCGGCGGCGCGGCGCCGTGCGCTTCGAGAAACGCGAGGAAGTCTCCCGCCAAAGCGGAATCCTCCGACGCCGGCGGCGGCGGCGAGAGCCAGCGGGGGAAGAGACCGGCCGCGACGACGCCGGCGAGCTCGACGCCGTCGTCCTCCTCCTCGTTGGAATACAGCGGAATGTATTCGCCAACACCATCCTGCAGCGCCGCCGCCGCACCCAGCTGCCACGCGGCGAGGGACGCGTCGTGCGCGTCGCGTTCACCCAAGCCCAGCCTCAGCGTCGTGTCGACTTCCTGGTGATCGACCATCGATGCACCCGCCGCCCAGCCGCTCTGGCCAAGGGCCAATCGGTGGTCGACGCCGTCGTATTCCGATTCCGGAAGCATGTACCAGAAGTCGAACAGTTGCTGCGCGGGAGCAGCGTCCGCCTCCTCCGGCTCCAGGGCCTCGACGTAGTACGTGTTCATCAGCGTGTTGTCGTCGTCGCGCGTCGCCGCGTAGACACCCTCCTCCACGAAAGCCTCCATGTTCCCCTCCTCCTCCTCAACGGCATCGATGCCGGCGCGGCGGGGCGCGCCGCGAGTCGCACCTGAACCGCCGCCGTCGTCATCGCTGCTCTCCGAAGAACCGCCGTGGCAGCGCTTCAGCCCGCGCTGTGACGACACTTCCTCAAGCGGGCTGCCCGCTGCCTCGCCGTCCATGGCCGTCGCCGTGATCAGGGTTCCGGGCCGCCGCGGCGTCTGCCTCGACTCGCCGAGTATCGTTCGGGATCGGGTGGGTTGGTTGGGAACTTTGGATGCGGAGGCAGGTAATCGTGATGGCCTGAATATGCAAGACTCTCGAGGAGGCCTGAATTTGTACGGCAGCTGTTCTCGAGTCCGAAGTTGATCGGGCCGTTTAAAAGGCCGTGACGTACGTACGATCCGGGAGTTGGGCCAATATTATGCTGGGCTGTATTGCTACCTGTTGGTGTCTGACGTCCACGGCTACCTACATACGAGACTTGGGCTCTTTGCTGACGTACATTCTCCGTGGGCCGCAACATTTCCTTTGAAAAACCGCAAGACACTAGAACCTAGTACAGTACAGCAGATTTTTTTTAAAAAATAATATTTTTATTAACCAGAATTACAGAACTAATACTAAACTCAGAGAAATTACAAAAATAATACACTGTGGCACGTCGGTTGCACAAAAATTCAATTTTCGTATGTTGGTCGCGCGAAAATAGGATTTTCGTACGTTGGATGCACGAAAACAAGTTTTTTATTCCAAAATAGGAGTAGTGGTACGTTGAATGCACGAAAACTAATTTTTTATTCAAAAATAAGAGTAGTGGTACATTGGGCGTACTCTATAGCAGTACGTTCAGCGCACAAAAATTATGAATTATTATTTTTTGGCTCATGCAACTTTTGTTTCTCATTTGTTTAGGATGGATCTTCATTTATATGTCGTTTCTTATATTTTTTGTACGTAAGTGAAAATAAAATAAGTTGAATTTACTCACTGGTAGAGCAAGTGTGTCTTTTCTAAAAACATATGACTGTGGAAAGAAAGTTGATGGAATTTTTTTTTGCGATGGTACAATACTCTATCTTGATAACATTATTTGGATATCGAGCCTTGTTTCAAAGACTCAGAAGTTTGCTTTGTATACAGTTCAAAATTACATTTACATATAATGAATTATAACTATATGGATAGTATTTTTTTATTGATTGAGTAGCCCAAGTTTGTTTGTTGTTATATAACTTTTCTAGCTCTATTGTATAGCTTCTCTTGTACAATTTTACTTTGTAGAATTTTCATATCACGTTTGACACTTTACCGGTGAGTAAATTCTACTTATTTTATTTTCACTTACGTACAAAAAATATAAGAAACTAAATATAAATGAAAATCCATCCTAAACAAATGAGAAACAAAAATTGCATGAGCCAAAAAAATAACAATTCGCAATTTTCGTGTATTACTAGTAGTAGTAGGCCCAACGTACCACTACTCTTATTTTTGAATAAAAAATTAATTTTTGTGTGTTCAACGTACCACTACTCCTATTTTTAAAAAATTAGTTTTCGTGCATCCAACGTACAAAAACTCTAATTTCGTGCTACCAACATACGAAAATTGAATTTTCGTGCAACTAACGTGCGACAGTGTATTATTTTTGTAATTTCTCTGATTCTAGTATTATTTTTGTAATTCTGGTTAATAAAAATATTATTTTTAAATAAAATTCCAGTACAGCATGCTCTCTCTGCTAATCTTTTTTTTTTAGATTACACAGTACAACTCAGACACTCACAACGCACGCACACTCACCCTTATGAACACACGTACGCAAACCCTACCCCTATGAGCATCTTCGAAGACTGAGCCGGCAAATCCAGAGATACGAAGTCACCACTGGGGCCTCGCTGTCGACGGAAGCGTCGTCTACCACTGAAAGCACAAATGCCGTTAAATCCTTAAAAATTCGCTCCCACGAGGAGTCAAACCCAGGACCTAAGAGGTGTTATTCGGATGTCTTAACCACTAGGTCAAGACCCCTTTCACCTCTCTCTGCTAATCTGCGAGCTGCTTGATTAGCTACCCAACGGCTTATTGCTAGTTGCGTCACGAAACATATTCCCTGCGGCCCGTCCATTCTCTTTTTTTTTTCTGTCCCTTTAAAGCGCTGCACCTTAATTTCATCCAATCGTAATATATATCTATTCTCTACGTCAGGTTTGGGCTTTCAAGATTTTTAGTTCACTCTTGGATGCATCAAGCAAAGCTACACACGCAGACGCAGTCCAAAATTAAAAGCTTTTGCAAACTACACCGCATACCCGGTCCATGATTATTCTACTGTGACTTTGTGACTGCTAAGCTGCTGCGGCCTGAAATTATTAAAGGAATCGAATATCGTTCCGTTGCTATCCAGCTATGACCGATCCATTGATGGACAGATCACGGATGGGGTCATCTGGTCTGTTTCATGGCTGCAATTTTCTTGAATTCATAGAAGAACGCAGCAGGCCATGCAAATCATTCGACCGTGACAAACTGTGATGGAGGAATCAAGCTAGCGAAGACTAGCTAGTGTCCGTGGCCCACCCAAGTCTGCGCAGACTTGCACTATGCCCACATTCGTCCAAGTGACTAAGAGCATCTCCAAGGGATTACTAAAAAATTAGCCCTATAAACTTATTTTTGGGGCTAACTAAAAAATTATACGGGGCACTTTTCTTTCCTCCTCCAACAGTTCCTCCATAAAAGTGGCTCACAACACTTTTGATTGGGCCACGTCAGCATTTGGGGCCATAAAATCATTAATTCTAGTGAAAGAAGAAGGAATAGGGATCCCAATTCTTCCCCTGTTTGTAGCTACAAATGAGGGGAGTTTAGGGGGTATGAAAAAGTTAGGAGTAGTTTTGAGGTGCTGTTGGAGATGGTTTTTTTGATTGAATCCCATTATTTTGATTTAAGGAGAGATTTTGAGGCTCTTTTGGAGATGCTCTAACAATAGTATAGTACCCAAAAGGAAAAGGACGATTAGAAAAGGGACAATGGATGATATCGTTTACTTGAGTTAATGATTATGTCGAAACGGCGACCTGAGTTAACGATTACTTAGTCTTTATTATGAGTGTAAAGCCTGTGTTACGAGTACTCCTCCGGTTTTAAATTGTTCACGCTATTGATTTTTTTGTTACGTTTGGCCATTTGTCTTATTCAAAATATTTGTTCAAACATGCAAAGTTATAAGGTATATTTCAACTTTTTTAATAATAAAATAAATCATACAAAATATATGATAATTTTTTTTACATATTTTGAATAAGATGAATGGTCAAACATAATGAAAAAAGACAATGACGTTAACAATTTAAAACCGGAGAGAATATATGGATTTTTTGAATGGCTGTGTTCGAGCATTGATCCAACAACAGCACTAGAGCTTGGCTGTGGGTTAGGCACAGTCGCACATCAAGCATTACATCCGGTTTCTTTTTCATACGGTTATTATGAACTGCAAATTTGGGTGACGATCATGTCGTAACAATATGAAAACAAGAAGTACATAGAGTAGCAACTAAAATTTGTGGTGGCTTTGGAAATCAGCATGTCAGCCTAAACATAGAGTCTTTGAGGCTCCTGATGATGGACAAATTGAACACAAGGGGTTTACTTCATAGGAAAAATATGGTTCTTTTTTTACTTCGTAGGAAAAATATGGTTCTGGACTCATATACATGTGAACTTTGTATTGTACAAAGAGTAGAAACCCTCAGACACCTTTTTGTCAGATGTAATTTTGCAGGACAATGTTGGCAGTTAATTGGAATCATTACACCAAACAATGTAGAGGTGCTGAAAATTGTTAGCAGAATGAAGAGGGTGTTGCCTCCTACAGAAATACTGCGCAATCACTATTTTGTTAACAAATGTAGAGGAGGAAAAGGACAAAATAATGTTTGTGCAGTATTTTTGTCCTCTTCTTTCATGATATGTTATTTTTGTATTTTTTTAATATAACACGTTTTAACTCAAATTTTGTCTTATTTTGTCCTTTTTCTCCTCTTTCTTCATGATTTGTTATTTTTGTATCGTTTAACATAAGTTGAGTTTGGATCTTAAATTTTGTATGCAAGTTTCCCACCATGTCCCCTACATGTATGCCAAGTTTCATAGTTTTTGAAAACTTCGAATAGGTTTTTCCAGAGAGTTTTCACGATTCCACCAAATGTGTGATTTTCACTGAATATTTTTCCAAGATACTTAGCCTAATATTACGCGTAACATCCATATATCTAATATACTTGCAATATACCTGACTTTAGTCAATATATTTGGTCATTGAGCTGAATGCCCGCCCTGCCGCCCACGTGTGTACCTAGCATTTTAACTAAAGTACCTTTCATGCCCCACTATAAGTGGTACTCTATTTACCTTCTTCTCGGCCATTCAGTCAGGAGACAAGCAATAAAACAAGGGGAAAAATTATTTTTCTCTCTCAAACTATTCATTTTGTCTGTTTTTACCCTAAACGAAATCTCTGTCCTTAGGCCATATATAGGAGGGTGAGAGAGGCATCTGAATCCAGTGTGAAATCCCATCGGAGGGCCATATAGCCCATATATAGGAGGACCGGCGAAGTGGAGCCTCCTCACAAACAAGAACATATTTTTTTTTTCTCCAATGGCGTGACAGATGTCAAAATTAGCTAATAACCCAGGCTGGAGGCTGACAACACATTTTGTGTTGTTTCACTCTCGAAAGTCGAAACGGTGCGAAGAAGAATAATGTTTGGCAGAGATTGAGGTGTTTTCTCCCCCTATTTTCTCTAGACACCGAATCGTTGCACCCCCACCATGGCTAAAGAAGGCCTTAATCATGCAGGCGATCGAATCCCGGTTGCCGTTTGAGTCGGGGCAAATTAAATCAGTCTCGGGTCTCCGTCGACCGAGAATATGTGCACAGCATCGACAGAGGACGTCATACTCTGTGCTGTGTGCTATCCATTGTCACGCATGTCATATTCACTAGTCCACTCATGACTTCACAAAGCTACGTGATTTGCGGGTCGTCTTTTTTGTCTAGAAGAAGCAGCAGAGTGTGACTTAAGGCATATGTGGATTTTTATTTTTTACTCTCGTGATCGGAACAGGCCGGGGGAGAGATTCTATTCGTCAGTACCGTGTGTGTGTCTGGCACGTACGCACGTATACATAGGATGGTACACAAACCAGCATGGAAGAGGGAAATGGAATCTCATCTCACGCTGGCCCAGCACCAAAACCCTGGGTCCCCTCTCTCTCCCCCCCAAGGTTTGCATTTTCGGAAAAACCGGGAAAACCGATCCCGAAAAAACCGGTCCGGTAAACCGGAAAAACCGGGCGGTTTACCGGTTTCCTCGAAAACACTGTGTTAATTTTTCTGAAAAACCGGACGGTTTTGCCTACCGGACCGGACCGGTTTTCCCGGTTTTCGCGAAAACCGGCCGGTTTTCAGCGGTTTTGCGAACCCTGCTCCCCCCTCTCCCCTACCCTGCTGGACCATGATCTTGGCCAGCCATGTAATCTCGGCCTTCTGAGGTCGTGTTTTTCGATACATGAATGAAATTCAGGTGGGTAACTTGCCCCGCCCCCCCCTAGTTCCGTCGAAAAAAAAAAACCTCGTTTGCACTGGAAAACATCTACCAATGAACCGTCTTGTAAGCTGGTCTGCTTGCCTGGCACCCTGAGTATGGTAGGGTGAAGGTCAAGCGGCCAAGTCATCATCAGACCGTCTTGCAAGTTCTGCATGCTTGTATGACTCAAGGTCGCCGCTGTCCACTACAAGGTTAGTGCTACTGTCAATGATGATTGTCTATGCGATCGAGCTGCTACCATAGAGTGAGTGAGTGCTCCTCAATCCTTCGCTTTGGTGGATCTCTCTCTCTCTCTCGGCGATCAACTGTTCAACAACCCTTACAAGAGGTTTATCATGTGCCACATTTGCCGCCAAAATAAATCCGTGGCGCAAATTCGAGACATGCACGTCGACATCTAGCACCGAGGTTCACGTTACCGATCAAACTGATATAACCAGATCGGACCGGCAAGACCGGTCGGTAACTGGTCAAAACCGATGAAAACCATACAAAATTCGTCAAAATTTCATATTTATTTCAAATTCAATCTCAAAAACTGATAAAACCGAGGAAACTAGCCGGACTGGTAAGTCCTGTCACCGCAAAAATTGGACCGGTTACCGTCAGTTTTGCAATCCGGAAGATCATCCAATGAGTGGCTGTCAAAGTGGGACCGGGCCTACCTTATCGACAGGGAAAACAACTGCCTCAAGGCGACAACCTTCAAGTTGGCTATCATGCATCACCAATAATGACAGCGCTCGCAGGCCACACCAATCAGTGAACATGAGATATTTGGCGTTACCTTGGAACAATAATCTCTCTATATGCAGAAGCCTACCGGTAGTAAAAAGCTTCATACCAACCGCTATGGCGGGCAGACGTTCGGTTCCAAAAGGAACGGACTACAATTCACAACAGGGTTCATTTTGGAGACTAGTCTTGTCGACCTTCAGACCTCGGTTGGCTTGTATAAAGCTACGCTAGCTAGCAGGAAGAAGTTTAGAAACAAGCAAATTGTAAAATACAAAAACTGATAAAGTTCTACCGCACTATTCAGAACGGATGACAAGGCATAGCTTCTCGTCGGCAAACTACCGACGATGACACGGGGGAAATAACACATGCACGGCTCATCTTTTCTTCTCCGACTTAGACGCAAACGTTCTGATGGGCCAACGAAAATGAAGTGCATAAGAGCATTTCTAACAATGGACCTCAAAACAAGACTTTTACTTTTGTTTTTCAGACTGGCATGCAAAAATAAGAGCCTAAAATTTGGCTTCAACTCCAGCAGTAAACTGACCCAAGACCCTATTTTGTGTGAGACCTAGCAAAAAATAATAGGACCCATGAATGAGAGGGAGGATTGGAGGACCTTAGAAATGGGGCTTGGAGATGGAGTTTGAGAGGGCATGGAAAATGAGAGCCCAAATTAGGTCCCTGCTGAAGTTAATTTTTTAGCCTAAATAATAGAGTAGAGGGCCAACTAGAGGCCTTGCTGGAGATGCTCTAATGAAAGCCTCGGTCGTTCCAAAGAAGCAGAGCTATGCGATTCTGAAGAACGAACACGGCAAGTGCCAAATGTTCGGGCCGATGCCAGTCGCAGGAATCACGCATACAAGAGTCGTCACTCTTCCAAATAATCCACACCTCACTCTTCAAAATCCACACCAAGGGACGATCGAACTCGAAGGTGCATCAGCATCTATACCCTCACTCACCTTCTTCTGCCGAACAAAAGTGACATGCATGTAAAGAAAGTGGAAACAGAACCGAAAACATTGGACAACGGTAATTCTTGGCACCAAATATTCATCATCTTCGATTCCTGTATGCCTCATCAGACTATAAAACCGAATCCATTAATCTTTTTAAAACACACACACAGAGAGAGAGAGAGAGAGAGAGAGAGAGGAGAGAGAGAGAGAGAGAGAGAGAGAGAGAGAATATTAAGCGACCTAAGTTTTCATTGGAAAACTGATTCAACCTTATCTGCTGCCGGCCCGTCTTACTCCAAATCGGGTTAGGAGGCATAATTCAGTGCTCACTTGCTCACCTTCCCATTAGAGTATCTTTCACTTGCGATCTGGCAAATCTAATCAGCGAAGACTTGGACTTCAAAGTCTTGCAGCTTTGTCTCCACCATCGGCTGGTTATATAACTAGCCTATCTTGTTTAAGCTCACTCACCAGTCACCACCACGCAAGGAACTCAACGAACACACCTCACAGTGAAGTGACAAAACAACGCCTCACTCCTATCTTCCCCTCACATTCCAGTCCAGCTAGCAACACCACTAAGCTAGGCCAGAATATCAAAGAACACATACTCTACACTAGAGCCGGCAATGGCTCGCTCCACTCATCTCTCCCTCGTCGTTTCATATGCTTCTCTTCAATGGGAGTTTCATCTATCGTTACGGCTCGCAATTGACGATGGCGCAGACCGACACACTCGAGCCTGAGAAACTCCCGGCAACCAAGAAGAACAGTGGCAACCCTCCTTTGCTCAGGTCCAGGCAATCAATAAGCAATGGCTCCTTCCACTCTTCTCCTCCACTTCCTTCTGGTGTTCCTCACCACCTCCAGTTCTACCTCACAATTGACGATGGCGCAGATCGACGCCGTCGACACACTGTTAGCAATCAAGAAAGATTGGGGTAACCCTTCTGCTCTCAGCTCCTGGACCTCCATGAACCGTACCTACTGCAGCTGGAAAGGGGTTCGTTGCAACAATGGCCACGTCACCACCCTCTCCTTCCCAAATTTCAACATATCCAATCCAGTCCCACCCTCCATTTGCAGCCTCACCAACCTGTCGTACTTAGACCTCTCATACAACAACCTCACTGGAGATTTTCCGACATCGCTTTACAGCTGCTCAGTTCTACAGTACCTCGACCTGTC
Source organism: Eragrostis nindensis (assembly GCA_012490785.1). NCBI lineage: Eukaryota > Viridiplantae > Streptophyta > Magnoliopsida > Poales > Poaceae > Eragrostis > Eragrostis nindensis. The sequence continues at coordinate 104,299 of JAAXCT010001006.1, read as the reverse complement.
GAACAATCATTTCTCGGGCGCCCTGCCGACTGACATCAACAAGCTGTCGCCGGAGATGCAGCACCTGAACCTGTCAAGCAACAGCTTCACCGGCAGCGTGCCGTCGGGGATTGCCGGGTTCTCCGAGCTCAAGTCCCTTGTTCTCGACACTAACAGCTTCAATGGAAGCTATCCCAGCGTTGCCATTGGCAGTCTCATCGAGCTGGAGACGCTGACACTGGCGAGCAACCCGTTCGCGCCAGGGCCAGTTCCTGAAGAGTTTAGCAAGCTGACGAAGCTGAAGATGCTCTGGCTGTCGGGGATGAACTTGACCGGTACCATCCCCGACTCGCTCTCGGCGCTCACCGAGCTGACCCTGTTGAGCCTGTCGCAAAACAAGCTCCATGGCGAAATCCCAGCGTGGATTTGGAAGCATCAGAAGCTGCAACAGCTGTACCTCTACGCCAACAGCTTCACCGGTGGGATCGGACCCAACATCACCGCCGTCAGCATGCTCGAGCTCGACGTTTCGTCGAACAGGCTCTCCGATCCGATACCGGAGACCATCGGTAACCTGAAGAGCCTGACCTTACTGTACCTGTACTTCAACAACATCACCGGGCAGATTCCGGCGAGCGTCGGGCTCCTGCCGAACCTCACGGACCTCCGGCTATTCAACAACATGCTCTCGGGACCCCTCCCGCCTGAGCTCGGGAAGCACTCACCGCTCGGCAACCTAGAAGCGGCCAACAACCTCCTCACCAGCGAGGTCCCGGACACCCTCTGCTTCAACAAGAAGCTCTACGACATCGTCCTGTTCAACAACAGCTTCTCCGGCGCGTTCCCGGCCGTCCTCGGGGAATGCACGACGCTGAACAACATCATGGTGCACGACAACGGCTTCGTCGGCGAGTTCCCGGCGCAGGTGTGGTCGGCGTTCCCGGGGCTGACCAACGTCATGATACAGAACAACGGGTTCACCGGCACTCTGCCCAGCGTGATATCCTCCAACATCTCGCGGATCGAAATGGGGAACAACCGGTTCTCCGGCCCCGTGCCGTCCTCCGCGCCGGGGCTGTCGAGTTTCAAGGCAGCGAATAACGAGTTCTCCGGCGCGTTGCCGGCCAACATGTCCGGGTTCGCCAACCTCACGGACCAGGACCTCGCCGGGAATAGGATTTCCGGCTCGATTCCACCGTCCATCCGGTCGTTGGGGAGGCTGACCTACTTAAACCTTAGCGGCAACCAAATATCCGGCGAGATGCCGGCGGCGATGGGGTCGCTGCCGGTGCTCACCATCCTCGACCTCTCGAACAACGAGCTCACCGGCGACATCCCGGCGGAGTTCAAGGACCTCCATCTCAGCTTCCTCAACCTCTCGTCGAACCAGCTCACCGGCGCCGTCCCCGAGTCGCTGCAGAGCCAGGCGTACGAAGGAGCGTTCCTCCGGAACCCGGGCCTCTGCGCCACCGTGAACCTGAACCTGAACCTCGAAGCGTGCCGTTTCGGCCGCCACAGCCAGTTGTCGACCGGCCTGACCATCCTGTTCTCGGTGCTCGCCGGCGTCACATTCATCGGCATCGTCGGCTGCCTCGTCATCCTGCGGCAGAAGCGGCGGCAGCAGGACGCGACCGTGTGGAAGATGACGCCGTTCCGGAAGCTCGACTTCACGGAGTGCGACGTGCTCACCAGGCTGCGCGAGGAGAACGTGATCGGCAGTGGCGGGTCCGGCAAGGTGTACCGCGTCCACCTCGGCGGCCGCGGCGGCGCCGTGGTGGCGGTGAAGAGGCTGTGGAGGAGGGGCAAGTCCGACGAGAAGCTCGACAGGGAGTTCGAGTCCGAGGTGAAGGTACTCGGCGACATCCGGCACAACAACATCGTGAGCCTCCTCTGCTGCATCTCCGGAGACGACACGAAGCTGCTGGTGTACGAGTACATGGAGAACGGCAGCCTCGACCGGTGGCTGCACCGGCGGGAGAGCCTGGTCAGCGCGCCGGAGCCGCTGGACTGGCCGACGCGGCTGGGCGTCGCCATCGACGCGGCGAGGGGGCTAAGCTACATGCACCACGAGTGCGCGCAGCCCATCATGCACCGGGACGTCAAGTCCAGCAACATCCTGCTTGACCCGGCGTTCCGCGCGAAGATCGCCGACTTCGGCCTCGCCCGCATCCTCGTCAAGTCCGGCGAGCCCGAGTCCGTGTCGGCCGTCGGCGGCACCTTCGGCTACATGGCTCCAGGTAAACTGATCACTATGCTAACGATTCTCTCAGGCTTAAATGGCACTCGTACTGATTGATATATGCATGGGTACTCTGTTTTTATCGGTTGCAGAGTGCGGGCGCGGCGCCAAGGTGAACGAGAAGGTGGACGTGTACAGCTTCGGCGTGGTGCTGCTGGAGCTGGCGACCGGGCGCATGGCAAACGACGGCGGCGCCGAGTGCTGCCTGGTGGAGTGGGCGTGGCGCCGGTACAAGGCCGGCGGCCCGCTTCACGACGTCGTGGACGCGGGCATCCGCGACAGGGCGGCGTTCGCGCAGGACGCCGTGGCCGTGTTCGTCCTCGGCGTCATCTGCACCGGCGACGACGCGCCGTCCCGGCCGTCGATGAAGCAGGTGCTGCAGCAGTTGCTCCGGTACGACCGCACCGCCAGCGTGGACGTCGCGTGCCAGGACGGCTACGACGACGGCGCCGCAAGCGCGCAGCAGCTCCCGGCGGCGGGGAAGAAGGGGGACCGCGCTGTCAACAGCTCGCTGGACTCGGGAGTGCTTTGGGACGGCGACGTGGAGGAGAGCGGCGGCTTCGTGGCTCATCCCGTTTAGTAAATCTTCCTTTCCATTTCCTAAGGCCCCGTTTGGATGAGCCCTCTAAAGTGCCCTCTAAAGTTTACCCCTCTAAAGTAAAAAGAATCTTACGATTTAAGGGTACTAAATAAAATTTAATTACAAAACCTTTTTGCAGATGGGCGTTATTTTTCGAGACGAATCTAACGAGCCTAATTAATCAATGTTTTGACACAGTGATGCTACAGTAACCATCGTCTAATCGCCGCTTAATTACCCTCATTACGTTCGTCTCGCGAAATAGAGGGAGGGTCCTGGACTTAGTTTTGTAATTTGACTTTGTTTAGTACACATAAATCGTGCCGGAATTATTGATGTGACAAGCTATAGTGCTTTAGAGCCCTATAAACTTGCATCCGAACGCAGCCTAAGATGGCCACGCAAGTGCATGTAGCACGCCTTTGTCAAGATGTAAACTATGACCTAGTCCCCCCCCCCCCCCCCCCCCCCCGGTTATTACGTAGTAGTAGCTTGATAAAATGAGGAAACGTGTGCTCTGCGATGGCTGCCTGAACACAGCCCACGCATGACGTGCCTCAACTGTCAACCTGAATATATATGCATACAAAGACATGGATGTCGAGGTTTTAGAGCCTCGATGTTATTTTTATAGGTGCGCAAGAACTAAGAATATGATGGTAACACAAGACGCAGAGATTTATACAGGTTCGGGCTGCGATGTGCGTAATACCCTACGTCCTGTGCTCGTTTGGTGTATATTGATGATGTTTATGAGATGATCCCTGTCCGTCTTATATATCCGAGTGTGCAGGGTTACATAGGAAATATCCTGGTCAGTTACAACATAAGTTAACTTATAGTACAAGATAATAATTCTTCTCTTACTTGCCGAGTCCTCCATCTAGATACTTGAGCCACTCGGACTTGTTTGTGCCAGCCCGACTACTCCATATAGGCACTCGGCCTTGCTTGTCTTGAGATACCTTAGGGTTATTGCTTCGACAGTAGCCCCGAGTGCTTTTTAATTGATCATCATTGCTTCAAGACTGAATATCTCGCCATGTACATATATGTCTTCTCAAATAATATAGAGAGATTAAAAAGGACTTAAATAACCCAAATAATATAATGGTGAAAATCTTCTGGTATTTAGCCTCAGGAACTCCAAGACTAGCAAGGCCTTGAATTAGGCATACCGACTGATAATATCCAATATTCGAGTGATGACGCCTTCTGGAAATTTTGAATATGCACCTTGAGTGCATCTATAGATGTAGCCTCCGAGCTTCTGTGTAATCCGAAGAATTAGACAGAAGATCAAAGTAAGCCTAATCATGACGATTGAAAACACATCTATTAGATGTATCTGGGTATAAAGCTTTCCGAAGCCTGGCATTATAGCCGAGTGTAAATCCATCATCTAACCGAGTGAAGAAACGTAGGGCGCACGTCAAATGCATCCTATGGATGTAGCCTCCGAGTCTATGAGAAGTGAAACATTTGTTCATGGACTCCAAAGAAGCTGTAGAGTATAGCTCAGAGAGCCTAGCCATATGGCCGTATGAAGAAATCCGCCGAAGTAAAGCTCATAGAGCCTGGCCACCGACTGACCGAGTAAAGATGAAGTCCGCGAAGTAAAGCTCGTAGAGCCTGGCCACCGACTGACCGAGTGAAGATGAAGTCCGCAGAAGTAAAGCTCATAGAGCCTGGCCACCAACTGGCCGAGTGAAGATGAAGTCCGCCGAAGTAAAGCTCATAGAGCCTGGGTAATTAAGCTCCCCGAAAACCTGGCCTCGGGCCGAGTGAAGAAAAACATGGCTCACGCAAGTTAGCCCACGTGAGGTAGCCCCCGAGTCTATGGAGAAGTTGGACACTTGTTCATAGACTCTAAAAAAAGCTTTGCCGAGTCTTGTCATAATCAAATCTTGATCGCCGAATTAATATTGTAGAAATAGCCAAAAAGGCCTCGCCAATAGACGGTCGAATAATTTCTGCTAAAATTGTTGTTGAGCCTTTGTTGATGTAAATCTGTCGTCATTGCACCACTGTTGTTGTTCGAAATAATGCCAAACAAGTCTGGCCGACTGGTCGTTGATGGTCTGACTGTGTTCGCCGAGTGATTAAGGCTGATTAATTCCCTGCCGACTGATTAGTAACTTGGAAAGATCTGACCGGCTCATGATAGAAGAATAGAGATAGCCAACTGAATATCCAATGCTGCTTGAATGCTTGTCTAATGAAGTTCATACCCTGCTCCGAGTGATTAGAAAGTCTGACGACTGATCTGTGTGGCCTTGAAATAATCTCATTGTCATCTGAATTAACATAGCAGGTGGTCTCTTGATAGCTCAGAATGGTAGCCCTGGTCGTCGTCATTTGTTAACAGCCGATACAATTTTCTCTCGTCGAATGTGCTTCTGGTTGCTATCCAAACCACTTTTCCTCTTCACAGTTAATCACATATTCTGGTAGTTTGATCTTTAGTAGTGCTTGGCCATCTTTATACCACAGCATCTATGCTCCAATGTTGTAGGATCAATCCAATGTTGTGTAGCCTTCAAGCATAACCAACTGACGAACCAATTAATAGTAATCATAGATGAATATCCAAAGATAAACGAAGATGAATGCCCAAATAATTATAATCCAGTGAAAAATATCCTGATGAATATATAATTTCAGAGATGAAAATCCCAATAATCCCAAATGAATATTCCAATGATAAATTCCAGATGAGAATTCTAATGATTCCGGTTGAATATTGCAGTAACAATATGAAATTCCAGAAGAAAATCCTAAGAATTCCGGTTGAATATTCCGATGATGAATAAATTTCCAGATGAGAGTTCCGACGATCAATAAAATCTGAAGATGAGTATCCTGAGAATTCCGGCTGAATATTTCAATGTTGAAAAAATACCACTGATGAATACCATAAATAAATGATAATTGACGAGTGGCGTCAAGCTCCCGAGCATAAAAAGTACTCATGAACTCTGAGAGACCTGTGTAAACAAGAAAAATAATATATAGTATACAATGATTGAACAAGACAATTAGGATATAAAACTCCTTTATCTTGGTCAAATTTTAGTCTCCTTATGTGCTTAGTCCAATGTTGTCTCTCTCGAAGCGTTGAGTATGGGTGAACTCCACTGACTACACACTTGGTTATGACCTAGCCTGACTCATTAACCTAGGGTGTTAGCAACATAAGGCGTTAACCCGTCAGTGTTAGAGTGTGAGTGTCAGCCTGATATGAGTTTTCGTAACTGGGAAAAGATCCATCGACCCGTTAGTTTATGTGAGAAAAGACTCAAAACATCACACATAAGAGTAGAAGTACAGCCCCCCGACTCTGGGTTGGAGCTCAAACCGAAGTGAGAAAAGACTGTGTGATAAATGATATAATAGAAATACATAATACTAAAAATAAATAAATAAATAAATGACTTAGCTTGTCTGACGTCCTGCCGATCAAGCCGAAAAGAAGGACGAAATCAATCTTTATACTTGAGCTTATAAAGCCTTTAGGCTAATACCGGGTAGATTGAATAATGATCGGAGTGGCTCGAGTCGTCACCAGTCTGGCTGGATGGACACCTGAGCGACCACTGCCGCCATACCGCGAATGCCCGAGTGATTACCACCATACGCCGAGTCGTGCGTTGACTGCCTGAGCATTCGATGCACCCTCAGTTGTCACCCGTCCAGCAATACTCTGTCGTCATGGACTGATAATCATGCGCACCATAATTTTTTTTTATGGAAAACGCCCATAGAGGGCTAAAACTTCATTGCTCCCACAGGTACAAATGTAAAATTGCATGGAAAGGCTTACAAGATTTAAAAAATACAACTAGGTCCATGCAACAGGCAATAAGGACATAAAACAAAATAAAAATTACAACCAGGTCCTTTATGGGAAAAGCTCGCCGACGCAGAGAGAGAAGACCGCCGCACCGCCGAGAAGAATCCATGTAGAAGGTGGTGAGCAGCCGAATCACAGGCGCTGAACCAGCAGAAGAAGACGCCTCCATCTTCCCTAGGACCAGTTGGTGTGGACGAAAGAAGGGAGCCGTCCAGTCACCATAGTGAAGATGGGAGAAGGCCTCACCGTGCCATTTGATTATCACGCCGGCGGCCCACCCGACGGACACCTCAGGGATGGCACCAAACAAGGTAGAAGAAGTCACAGCCGTAGATCTGGAGGAAGCAACACCGGGCTCGACTAAGGGAGGATCCACCTGATGAAGAAAACGGGGATCAAGCCGGCGGCGATCAACCCGAAATAGGGGATCCCAGCGACCTCCAACTAGAACAGCACAAGCAACCCGACCAGCAGAACAACCACCATATCGTACCAAATTAGGAGCAACAAAGGAGAAGCAAAGGGAAGGAGAACACCCGTAGGGGAGGAATCCGACGGGGACAAAAGCCATCACGGCACAACCACTAGGGAAACTAGGGAGACAAATCCGGATGTTGTTGGCGATTTCTAGCATACCATTTTATATGCCAACTGCGCCCTATTTAGAGCATAAATGTCATCATTATAGGCCATTAACCCTTGATAATAGCACCATATTTGTATATATGTCGTTCTGGAGCTTTATTGCAGAAACAGATGAAAAGGACGACATTCTGGACATTGAGGCTGATCTGGACCTGAAGAGAAGAGAACCAGCAGAAAAGGCCCACTGTGCCGATCGGCACAGCCACGTGCCGACCGGCACATGGGACTCCAAGGCCACCGAAGCTGGCCCACCATTCAGTTTATTCTAGAAGGAAGTTATCCGAACCAATCTTGGGAGATATTCATCACGAAGAGATAAAAGATACTCGAAGATTTGAAAGAGCAACACAAGACTTGATCTCGAAGAAAACTGATTGGAAGGCCCACATGGAAGCTACCTAGGACTTCGGAACCGACTTAGGGAGGAAACCGAGCTGGACACGAGGTGTGCCGATCGGCACAACCCCTGTGCCGATCGGCACAAGGACTCTTTTCCCGAGAATCCTTTCCTTTCTGATGTATAGCCCTATATAAACTTGTAAAAGCCCTAGGGTTTCGGGATCCGCCGTCAGAGGGACAACACAGCTAGTAAGTTTAGAGCCACCGGGGCTTTGCCCCGTTCTTCATGTTCTCTAGTTGTTGATCAAGAACCATTGGTGCTAAAGAGGTGATCCATCAAGGTAGGCCTACTAGATGGTGATGTATCTTGCACTATGTATTATGGAAGTATGGTTGAATATGTGGATGAATGGTTTTGATTATTGATTGCCTGGATTTTATGGTCCTTACATGCACTTGTTCCTACGCTTAGTGACGACTAAGTATTAGATGTTATCTTAATTATGGTTGCAAAAAGAGGTGAGAGGTTCAATCTCTCACTATCTCCATTGTGGTTAAGGTAGCATTGGGATCTTGTAATGCGCCATAATTGCACGTTGTCTCCGTACCTCAACAGCCGCTAATGCATACGCGATGATCCTTGAGATGATGTGTAGAGTAGGAAGAGGTCACCGACTAAGGCGAATTGGTCGTGACAGGGCATTCCGGAAAGGGACTTCGACCTACCGATCTTCGGTTATCAATAGTAATTCCGTTTACGATGCTATTTGATTAAGCTTCTTGGTTACGATCTCAACTAGCACACTTGGCTAACTTACCCCATGACCTAATCAGTTCCTAGGCTGTTCGGACAACACTTCGGACAACTTTGACTTCGTGCCGACCGGCACATCCCCTGTGCCGATCGGCACGGCACCTGTTTTCCTGAAACTCACGCTCACGCTCACTAGAAAACTTGGCTAACTCTTTTACTGATGATTTTGCTTAATTCCTATTGGTCTCTGTGGTTCGATTAAACCTTGGAATACTCTTCTAAGGGAAAAAGACTACAACTGTACACCGTGCTCTTGCGGTATATAAGTGGGTGCGTAGATACGACCAACAGATGTCAACAAAGACAAATCGAACGCCGGAGACGACGACGATGGCCACAGCCGGAAGAGAGCTCCACCTACAACTAAAACAACAGAGAAAGAGAAAAACCTAGTAAGTAGAACTGTACAGGGAGGGTCCCTCACCCTTATCTCATCACCGGCAAGCCGGAGACGGCAGGGGAGGGGCCGGATCGGCCTGGGAAAGACGAACTCTGGTGGTCGCCTGCTTTATCGCCTCTCACTACTGTTTCGTCGGTGGAGAGGATAAGTCTCCGAACCATGCGCACCATAATTGATGCAGTCGATGCCATGCTGGGTCAGGGGTTCCTCTATATGTGCAGCCGGCTCTTCCCGTCTTGGAACTTGAAACTCCACGGCAGTGTCATCTATGCAAATTCACCGAGTCATGTATTGATCACCGACGAGTGATCGAGGAGCAGTACGACAAGCGACCGAGTTGACGCCGGCGTATGTCGGGTGATCACCGTGGCCTGATGGCCATCGCTCTACGCCGCCGAGTAGGCGCCGCTGTACGCCGAGTACGTAGTTGTCGTGGGCGCCGTGGCTGTGTTGTGTAGACGCCTCTGGGTTGTGGATCTACGCTGAGCTAAAGTTCAGGTTGAACTTAATCAGCCCCCGGCGTTCACGATCATGTGTACCTCGGCTCGTACATGCCCAAAAGAGCATCACGTGTGTGAGTCAGTTGATCGAATAGAGTAACAGCAATAAAGAAAGCTAATGTTTAAAATAGAAAGAATCTTCCCTGTTTGGCAGCTGTTGTCAAACCGTCTGCGAGTCGCGAGCCACCCCTGCTGCCTGGATGTGGGACTATGGGAGTACACGCGTGGTGCGCCGCAATCCCGAAAGGCAAGGCAAGATTCCTCGGGACTTGGGGTGAACACCAGCCGTAGCCTCTCTTGCCCTTGCTGTCAAACACCGATCGCCAATACGAAAAACTTGACGCAGGTGTAGGCCGTCGCGCGATCTCGATCTGAGCGTCATTGCGCCGAGACGAAGATCTTGAATTGTTGATGAAGTAGTTGATCCATCGTATTCGACGAGTGGATTCTTGCCCCACCCATACCTAGCGCGCCACGTCGAGGTTTTAGGGCCTCTATGTTATTTTTATGGTTGCGCAAGAATCAAGAACACGATGGTAACACAAGACATAAAGATTTATACAGGTTCGGGCCGCGATGTGCGTAATACCCTACGTCCTGTGCTGGTGTGGTGTATATTGATGATGTTTATGAGATGATCTCTGTTCGCCTTATATATTCGGGAGTGCAGGGTTACTAGAAAGTATCCTGGTTGGTTACAACATAAGTTAACTCGTAGTACAAGATAATAATTCTTCTCTTACTTGGCGAGTACTCTATCTAGATACTTGAGCCACTCGGGCTTGTTTGTGCAAGCCCGACTACTCCATATGGACACTCGCCTTGCTTGTTTTGAGATACCTGGGGGTTATTACTTCGATAATAGACACACAATGATAAACGTGTAATAGAATATACACATATACTTTTTTCAACAGTGATCAAAGACCCATGTTTCACGCCAATATTTACTCTCTCTCCTTTTTTGTTTTTTTTGCAAAAAAGGAGCATCTTGAGCAGAACAGAGTCCCCACGGGAACTATGCAACCAAATGGTTTTGACTTTCTTCTTACTCTTTTTTTTTTCTTGTGCGATTAGACTTTCTTCTTACTTACACTGGCCGTGATTTGCAAAGCATCCGAGAAGAACCAGAGAAAGCGGCACCAGTGCATCTATGTGCTTCTCTCCACGCAGGCAAGGCAATAGTTTGCTCTCTGATGAAAATGAGGTAGGCAATGTGTACTTTGTGCACATATGGATCAGATATATAGAGCGAACATGGAACTAAGCTTGCAAATGTTTAGCAGAGTTTGAATGCAGCCAAATAAATAGTAGCTCTTTATTTACACAGCCTTATAATAATATCAGCGTTATCAGTCCATTCACGCAACCCTTATCTACTATTTCTTTATAAGTGCAACCAACTAAAGGTCCTTAACTCCTATTTCTCTCAACTCTCATGCAGCCACATCATACTAATTATTTACACCGTTGGACCCTAGCCTCTTGGTTTGATTTATCCGTCCATACCTTTGCCTGGTGCTTTATTACCCACTACACATGGTTCACTGTCAACAATTACGTCTGTCATCTCCCGTGCACATCTTGAAGACAATCTTATTCCTTCCATGCCCACCATTTTCTTAACGTTATGCAGTAATTGGCCACAATAAGAGGCCCCCGGGCGGGCAAGCAGACGCAGGCACCGAGGTCGCGAGGCGGGGCTAAAGAAGAACGGAGGAAGCGCGGGTGAGTTTGCTGCCGGATACCGTTGGTGGAGTATCGGGGGCCCACCTGTCGGCGCAAATGTTTTGCGGGAGGAGACGACGACGGACCGGACACCACCAACTCACTTTTTTAGGGTAGTAAAGATATACACATATACTTTTTTCAACAGTGATCAAAGACCCATGTTTCACGCCAATATTTACTCTCTCTCCTTTTTTTTTTTTTTTGCAAAAAAGGAGCATCTTGAGCAGAACAGAGTCCCCACGGGAACTATGCGACAAATGGTTTTGACTTTCTTCTTACTCTTTTTTTTTTCTTGTGCGATTAGACTTTCTTCTTACTTACACTGGCCGTGATTTGCAAAGCATCCGAGAAGAACCAGAGAAAGCGGCACCAGTGCATCTATGTGCTTCTCTCCACGCAGGCAAGGCAGTAGTTTGCTCGCTGATGAAAATGAGGTAGGCAATGTGTACTTTGTGCACATATGGATCAGATATATAGAGCGAACATGGAACTAAGCTTGCAAATGTTTAGCAGAGTTTGAATGCAGCCAAATAAATAGTAGCTCTTTATTTACACAGCCTTATAATAATATCAGCGTTATCAGTCCATTCACGCAACCCTTATCTACTATTTCTTTATAAGTGCAACCAACTAAAGGTCCTTAACTCCTATTTCTCTCAACTCTCATGCAGCCACATCATACTAATTATTTACACCGTTGGACCCTAGCCTCTTGGTTTGATTTATCCGTCCATACCTTTGCCTGGTGCTTTATTACCCACTACACATGGTTCACAGTCAACAATTACGTCTGTCATCTCCCGTGCACATCTTGAAGACAATCTTATTCCTTCCATGCCCACCATTTTCTTAACGTTATGCAGTAATTGGCCACAATAAGAGGCTAAAGAAACTCCCGCCACCATTATGCAGTAATTTGCCTCCTTGATTCCAGGCTTATTTACAGGCGTTGATGGCCCGTTGTCCCCTACAATTAACAGAGCCGTCTCAAAGGTCTCCGTGATGGGATTAGGTGTATATATGGATCTTCTATCTGCCCGGCTAGGCTGATGGATTGACACAAAATCGTAACTCGTGAGGTTCATTATTCCACTGAAGTTAATAAGATTGTGTGCGCTCCTAACAAGCAGAGCGTGGGTAATAAATCCTAGGCTATAAATACTTGAAACATCCAGCATTAACCATGTTCAACATAATCAATCTTTCAGGCCTTTCAGTTCGACCAGAGTAAGATTTTGTTTTTTGGCCATTCGGATGGCACAATCATACCGTTCTTTGTGTGTGTGATTTTCTGGCTTTCCTATAAGCCCTATTTCTTGGTAATTCTTTTCTGTGGTCACTCAAATGTATGTGCAGATCTCTACAGACATAAATTTTTAGGACATTGTTCATTCTATTTTGTACTGGTCTAAATACATGTTTGATTCAAGGAATGAAAGACTGGTGGCCTATGTCCTATTTTTTCTTCGCGGAGTATAACTGATTCGTAGTCGTGTTTCCAAAATTGCCGTAGCGTGCAGAGGTTGCCGGAGGTGCCAGCCAAACAAAACGCCACTACCGATCAAATGCAGCGGGGATTCATAAGGCAGTACTTCTTTGCAGAACTCACTCACTCCATCAACAATAGATTTACTACTTTTTTTGCACAACATGCTTGACAAAATTACATCCATTTCCTCAGAGGTGCAATTGTTTAAGGATAGTGTAACATTCCAAGTAAGACTTTCTCTTCGTCACGGTCTCACCTTGCCAATTTGTGTTTCATACATTCTTTTTATGTCCCTTACAGAACTAAGAGATCAACATTTAAAGGTGTCTGCAATTTTCTTCCTGCCTACCACTTTTTTCCCGGAGTAGCCATTTAAGGGATGATTCCTCTTATCTGATATGATTGAGGTACATTTGGCATTGAATTATTCTGCTCAATTAGTTGCACCATCTCCAAAGTTCATTTCAAAAATATCATTGAACTCCTGCAGCAACACGTGGGGTATCACCTAGTAATATATCTGTTTCCGAATCTGACTTCGAGGCAAGAATATAGGATAACGTATGGTATATGCAAAACAAATATCAGACACTACCAGCTTAGATTCTGATTTCCAATGAAAGAAAGGCATTATCCGTTCATGTCCAATTCAATTTCTCTCCGTAGGTATGTGGTGGGGTAACGCGAGGTGACGGGGACGGGCTGGCTGGCCGGTGGGGACCTCCTCCATATTTTTTTTGCTATTATTATTATTATTATTATTATTATTATTATTAGTATTAGTATTATTATTATTATTATTATTATTATTATTATTATTATTATTATTATTTTGGTTTATATTTTGTCGTGAGCTGTTTGCCGTAGTTTGACCTTTGCGCCAGTTTGATGATCTCAAGCAACGGAGACAAAGTCCAGTTTGGTGATCTCTAGCAACGGCTCCACATGAAGCCAACAATATACATGTTACCCTAGAACCCTGCCTATGCGCCAATTCACGCACCACTCTATTACACTCGGTTTACCTAGGTGAACTTCACCTCCTGCAGGAGCTGTAACATCTCCATGCATTCTGTGCAACCATGAAGCCAACAATATCTGACCTGTCCTGCATTCAGTTCGAGAGCAGGTTCATAATCCTAGCACAATCTTCCTCAAGGTTTATTGGTTTTCTTGCCCATTCATATGCTAATCGCAGGCCCTCTGCACATGCACAAATCTCCGCCTCTATTGCTGAAGCACAGAGAAATAGTTCCCGCCAAGTGTCGGCGGTCCTTAACGACTACCTTTTACCACCAACACCAACTTATAAAAGCCATCAATCAAAAATAAAATGAACATTCTTTATGGACTAATGGCTTTCCACAAGTTTTGGTGATATTTTGATTGCAGGTACAATTATGAAGGAAAATCACCACAAACTATAAATAAAGAGGAATTTTGGCATGAAGATAAATTATCCAAGTAAAACATTTGATCTCTCAATGTGAAAGCCCTCGAAAAGATAGTCAAAATTGACTTTTGGTTCACCCAATTCAGAGTCCGGGAGCAGAAGTTATGCTTCAAAGAAAATTACAGGAAATGCTGAAATTTCCTGGCCAGCCGGCCACCCCGCTAGGCCGGCCGGCCAACTTTTGTCTCCTTTGGACCCGATCTTCCTCCAGTGGGCTATACGCACCGTAAAACATCAAGCCCAAGTGGTCTCCATGGTGGATGAACAACCGACATTCGAAAGGTGGCTTTTAGGCCTAAACTTGACGGTTACGCCACTTCTACCGCCCCCATTCGACAACTGACTTCCGAACCGACCTTAGGAAGCGATCTCGGACGTCCATGGCAAAGGCGGTGGTCATCCAAGATAAAGGATGGCCGGCCGGCCAAGTAGGGTGGCCGGCCGGCCTGACTTGGCGGCCAAATCACGTCACCGACTTCCTGAGTGACGTGCCCGCCACTCTACCTCACTTTGGCCTATAAATAGAGGGTAGCTCCCACGGTAAAACTCGCACCTTAGTAGAGAAACACTTTGAGAAGTGAAGTAGAGAGTGAGTGAGAGGTAGAGGAAGGGCGGAAGCTCCGGAGATGTTGGGGTTCTTCTTCCTTGGTGCCTCCGGTCTATACTCCACCTGGGAGTAGTCATTCTAGTCTTCCAGGCCGGGTAACATGTAAGGTATTATTTATTGAGCAATAAAGTAAGATTTTTTTTATTATTTATGGGATTCAGATGTGTAGTAATTATTTCTTATTTACTACATATGCTAGCTCTAGGAACGTACTAGTTGCTGGTATTAATGATAGGTGTAAACGTGGTGTTTATACTTTGATTTATCTTGAGTTGCCCTCAACCCTAACGGGATGTTGTGGTAGCCGCGAGTGTAGGTGACAGCTGCACCGGTCTCTGTAGTCCACCATGTTCGGGTTGAATGTGTAGGGCCTAGACGCGGTCCGTTGAACCTAGTTATCGGGTTGCGTGTCTTGGCGGCGGCCGTGCCCCGAAGTAGAGGATATCGAAAGACCCTTATCGAATTGCTCAGTTATTTAATATATTGCATTAGATTATCTGGCCAGAGGACTATCTTTTTTACTGCATAAATTCTCCGTTTAGTGTGACCCTTTTTACGGATATTCTGCCTAGACCTTGAGTTGAGTACACTGTTCGTTCCCTGTGGATTCGATACCTTAGGAATACTCCTGGGTGAAAGCTACATCGGTATCCGTACGCTTGCGGATTAATTTCTGTTAGGCCTTAGGACTGCCAACACCAAGCAGGTAAAACCACATTTCCTTGGTGGCCTATGGCTACCATACCCGTCGACGTTAACCTGCACCCGTGTACATTCACCCATCCATCTGGTGGATTGGAACAAAAAAGAGCGGTTGCTTCTTATTTATACATTTCCCAATGATTTTGGTAGTGGTTTATTTTCTGCCAAAGACGTCTTAAGTTTCCAAGTTTAGTGGTTTCCAAATGAATGAAGTCGCGAGCTGTTTGCCGTCTTATAGGGCTGAAGGGGAGGGATTGAAAGTGGCGTACGTGGGAGCCGGCGCCGCAACTCGTCCTGCGAAGCTGGAGCTTCAGGCTCCATGCGGGTACCAGCGGCACCGCAAAGAGGAAGCTGCGGCGGGAAGTGGGGCGATGGCGAGCGACAACCGCCGGAATCTCTCGGCTGCATCGCGATCTATCTCTTCTCGTCGAGCCGCCGCATCAAACCCGTGGCGCCGCGAGAGCCCGAAAGAAGCCTGAAAGATTAACTGTAAAAGGCAAGGCTGGGCACCAGACTATTGTGTGCATGTTTATAACCGCTCATATTATTTAGCTCAAGTGATGGCTGAACGATTAACTGTAAAAGGCAGGGCACCAGACTATTGTGTGTATGTTTATAACAGCTCATATTATTTAACTCGAAGTAGATCGCACGAAAAAACGTACAAACACCTTGATGGATCCATAATCGAGCGCGGAAGGGGTGGGTCATGGAGGAGATCTCAGCCTGTAGCATTAGGTCTGGATGTTTCCAAACTAGTATGTAGTGAGACGACACGTACTGGAGCAGCATGACTTTTTGGTTAGTGATAATCAAGATTGGACCGTCGCGACATAAAAAGACTCAAAAATATTGATTCCTCACAAAGACAACTCAACATAAACAGACGAGCATTGTCCATTCCTTTTATTTATTTTTGCCATTGCTCATCATCATGCTAATACTTATTATTACATTATTGTTTCAACTAATGTAATTATTTGTCATGTGCACTTGGTGGAATGCTTGCACTGATCACGTGTCGCCGCGCATTTCTCGTCAAGAGGACAACACCAGCATTCTGGCTTGCTGAGGGCGCATTGTACAACGTTGTAATAGCATACATTACTAGCGACACTGATTTTTTCGTCGTCGCCTAGATCATCCATACCACGGCCTGTTTGCCAAAGGTACCAAATTAAGCCATCAATATATTGGAAAATTGATAATGATATATTGATGTCATAGGAACAAATTATGATTCAAACGTAATTGTAAAAGATATGGCACCAGACTATAGCTACTGTATGAGCATGTTCATAGCACTCGTATTATCTATCTTGAAGTAGATAGTACAAGAAAAGTATAAATAGATTGATTGATTCAATATAATAATACTCGAGAAGAACATTGCAAATACTGTAACAAAATTGGAACAACACATGGGAAACAGTTTGACCGTTCGCACTTACATGGGGCTTGAGTTACAAAGCATCCAAGAAAAAGCAGAGAAAGCAGCACTATTGCAAACGTGTTCTTGGTGTATTTCTCCATGTAGAAGGGCACGGCAGCTCTTGGGTATTGTGGTGTTTTGATGGGAGAACGCTGCAATGTGTGAGTCAACTATACATATGGGTGATATATATAGGTGAAAACGAAATCAAAGTCACAAATCAAAATTAAAAATATAATAATTAATTGATCACAGTTAGGCTGTCATGCGTCTGTATAATCTTTAGCTAGTTAATTCGTAGTCATCAATTTCCAGCTAATTTTGTGACAAGTTCAGAAATAAAATTATTATAGCAGTCGATATCACGCTAGCACTTATTTACAAGATTCTAAATGATTTTTGTAATAGTATATTTCCTAGGATAGCTCATTGGCTATCAGTATTAGCATGATATCAACCGCTATAAATAAGTACTATACATCAAATGAAGCAAATTTTATTTAGAGTTAAAAAATGCAAACTTTCGCTGGTTAATTTAGAGTCATTAATTTCCAGCTAATTTTGTGACAAGTTCCCAAATAAAAATATTATAGCAGTCGATATCATGCTAGTACTAGCATGATATTTGTAGTGGTTTGTTTTCTGCCAAGGAAAACTCATTTGGTATCAGTACTAGCATGATATATTGCCAAATGAGAGCATCATCCATGGCACGAGGGTAAGCAGCATTGAGAAAGTAGCAGACAACTGACATGACGTGCCAACTTTGGACGTCTTCTGCTGCCACATGCCAACATTTTCTGTTTTTTTTTTCACTCATTTTATTTTCTGTTTAGATGGTTTTGGAGAAGTTGAATCGGGCTCTCGACGCAACTAAGGTTGCCAGCGCCGGCATGTGCTTGTTCTGATGATGTACGTTATCAACGAGCACGTTCGGTACAACACAGTGAATGGGTATGTATTTCTTTTCCTTTCTTTTATGGCATAGACTATACTACTAGTGATTTTAATTTTTTAACTAATCAAATGAATTGTTCAGATTGGGTTTGGTGGCGTTGGGAATCCAGTTGATCGTGATCGGGGCAGAATTGGTTACTGCTCTCTGTTTGGGAGCTGCAGGCCCATTTCTCGTCAAGAGCACAACACCAGCACTGATGTCTGAAAATTACATTGCCAACAATTTGGATCAGCAACACTGATTTTTGGTTGTCGCCTAGTAGATCATGTATGGCTCGGCCTGTTTGCGAGACATGCAAAATTAAGCCACCAATACATTGGAAATGAATGCCGATACATACATGTCATAGGCTCAAGTGATGTGGCTGAAAGATTAACTGTAAAAGGCAAGGCACCAGACTATTGTGTGCATGTTTATAACAGGTCATATTATTTAACTCTAAGTAGATCGCACGAAAACGTACAAACACCTTGATGGATTCATACTCGAGCGCGGAAGGGGTGGGTCATGGAGGATCTCAGCCTGTAGCATTAGCAATCGACTGGTCTGGATGTTTCCAAACTAGTATGTAGTGAGACGACACTGGAGCAGCATGACTTTTTGGTTAGTGATAATCAAGATTGGACCGTCGCCACATAAAAAAACTCAAAAATATTGATTCCTCACAAAGACAACTCAAAATAAACAGACGAGCATTGTCCATTCGTTTTATTTATTTTTGCCATTGCTCATCATCATGCTAATACTTATTATCACATAGTTTTAACTATTGTAATTATTTGTCATGTGTGCACTTGGTGGATTGCTTGCACTGATCACGTGTCGCCGCGCATTTCTCGTCAAGAGGACAACACCAGCATTCTTTGTTGCTGAGGGCGCATTGTACAACGTTGTGATAGCATACTGGACTAGCGACACTGATTTTTTTCGTCGTTGCCTAGATCATCCATACCACCGCCTGTTTGCCAAAGGTACCAAATTAAGCCATCAATATATTGGAAAATTGATAATGATATATTGATGTCATAGGAACAAATTATGATTCAAACGTAATTGTAAAAGATATGGCACCGGACTATAGCTACTGTATGAGCATGTTCATAGCACTCGTATTATCTATCTTGAAGTAGATAGTACAAGAAAAGTACAAATAGCATGATCGATGCAATAAAATAATACTCGAGAAGAACATTGCAAATACTGTAACAAAATTGGAACGGAACATGGGAAACAGTTTGATCGTTCGCACTTACATGGGGCTTGAGTTACAAAGCATCCAAGAAAAAGCAGAGAAAGCAGCACTATTGCAACCGTGTTCTTGGTGTATTTCTCCATGTAGAAGGGCACGGCAGCTCTTGGGAATTGTGGTGTTTTGATGGGAGAACGCTGCAATGTGTGAGTCAACTATACATATGGGTGATATATATAGGTGAAAACGAAATCAAAGTCACAAATCAAAAGTTAAAAATATAATAATTAATTGAGCACAGTTAGACTGTCATGCGTCTGTATAATCTTTACCTAGTTAATTCGTAGTCATCAATTTCCAGCTAATTTTGTGACAAGTTCAGAAATAAAATTATTATAGCGGTCGATATCACGCTAGCACTTACTTACAAGATTCTAAATGATTTTTGTAGTAGTATATTTCCTGCCAAGGATAGCTCATTGGCTATCAGTACTAGCATGATATCAACCGCTATTGAAATACGTGCATTGCACGTTCTCGAAAATGATATCAACCGCTATAAATAAGTACTATACATCAATGAAGCAAATTTTATTTAGAGTTAAAAAATGCAAACTTTAGCTGGTTAATTTAGAGTCATTAATTTCCAGCTAATTTTGTGACTAGTTCCCAAATAAAAGGATTATAGCGGTCGATATCATGCTAGTACTAGCATGATATTTGTAGTTGTTTGTTTTCTGCCAAGGAAAGCTCATTTGGTATCAATACTAGCATGATATGGAAACTTTGGAGTTATGATTAAAAAGCAGGAGCTGGTAGGTAATTAAGGATCAATGTTTCAGAAGGATATAGGAGAATACCTCGGTCAATTCCATAAACCAAGTGAAGACGTGTGAGTTCACAAAAAATTAATAACAATGAACTGACTTGTGATAAGAGAAGGAGGTAATAAACACAGTAAAATTGATCAGCTATTGGGTGTAAACACTAAGGTAGCGAAAGGGCATGTAACCTAGTGGGTACAAGAGCTCTAGTAGCTCTTCAGGTCCTGGGTTTTGACTTCCTATGGGAGCAAATTTCTAAGATTTAATGGCGTTGTGTTTTTGTGTTAGGCGACGTTTCCCGTGACAGCGAGGCGCCGGTGGTGACTTTGTCAATCTCGAGAATTTTACGACTCAGTCTTCGATGATGCTCGTGACTCGTGAGGTAGGGTTTACGTACATGTGTTCATAGGGGTAAGTGTGCGTGTGTAGTGAGTGTCCTAGTTGCATTGTGTAATCGAGAGAAAAAAACATGACCTAAGGTACTGAGCCACGTGTGTAACATCCCGAACATTGAAATTAAAATTATGTGATAATTTGGAGAAAATATTATGAGTATAGTAGCACGTTCTCTTCGCATTTCCAATTGAAATTCTAAGCATAGGCCATTGGGCTTAACGAGCCTTCTTTTCAAACCGACCCTGGCCCAGCTTCCCACTTAATTCATGGACTTTCACTGCCGGACCAAAAACCACCAGGCCCAGTTCAGAAAAAAACCACCAGGCCAACTCACAACTGAAGCCCGCTCGGCCGGTCGGGGGCGGGCAGTCTGGCACCGACCGAGCTGCGACGCCACGCATGCACCGTGCGATTCCGCTCCCGCACGGATCCACGGGACCATGATCGACGTGGCGTCTCGTCGCTCGCTCACAATTCACAAAGGCACCTCCGCGCAGAAGCTAGTACTACTCCATTCTGCAGCTGAACGCTCGCTGGCTCCATGACCTTTGGTACTGCCCAGGCTCGAGGCTTCGTGCGCAGTACCCTGACTACCCTCCAACGTGCATTCTCGATCACCTTTTCTTTTTCTCGGCTCTCACTGTGCTCTGCTCGTCGTCTCGTCAGTCGTCACGTCCTATCCATATGTCCAGCCACAAATCAGCGGCCATTCAGAGCGCATGCCCCGCACAGTGTCAGGGTGACTGAACTCCACTCCGGTCTTTTCGAGCGGACTGACCAGACCTGACCTCCACTCATGCAGGCTGCATGTGCCTGTACTTTGAACGCAACTTTCGTCCAAAAAAAAGGCAACTTTCGTCGAATTTTTTTAAAAAAAAATAACTTCCGCTGGTTAGCGCTTGTACGTACAGATGCACATACCGCTGGTTCCACTGGTATCGTAGTAGTATAATTGTTGAACCGCTCTTGTTGACGGTCATTCGTGCGGAGTACTAATCTGATCGAGTTGGACCGTTCGGGCCACTCCTAGCTAGCAACTGACAAGAAACCTTGGTAAAATACTGGGTACATGAAACCTTGGTATAATTGTTGAACCGCTCTTGTTGACGGTCAGGCTGCTGACATGACGCGCCAACTACTGGGTACATGAAACCACGTAGGAGTATACTACTCCCTCCGTTCCTCTATCCGTTCCTCTATGTAAGCCGCACGGAGAAAGTAGCAGAGGCAACTGACATGACGCGCCAACTTTGGACCCGTGCGCTAGCTGTCGATCGACGATTGGTAAAATAGTGCATGGAACAATTTTACTCGGGCACTAGCTGTTGCTCCGAAGCTATATATACGAGTAGTCCTTTAATTTTACTCGGGCACTAGCTAAACAAATTTTTTTTAAAAAAAAGAGAATTTCATTAATATTGAAGCAAATTACACCCCTGATTACAATAGCATCTCAATTAACACCAATTTCATTGATGGGAAACAAAAAGCCTTGAAAGAGCCGCAAATTCCACCATCTAAGATCAATCCCAGACGGATATGCCACGAATAAAAACTCCGATATGAAAGAACATGGCCATCTCACCATCCACCACCCTCATCCTCATATCTGACGGGGAACACTGAAACCCAACCTTTTCACAAAAGAGGGGTAGACTGATATTCCACATGCAAGTACGAAGAGATCACTGCTGTCGAGCCTGTAGCTGTAACATCCCAGCCCCTAGGCTATCACTTTTAAGAAGGTTAATCGCTCCTTAACCTAAAGCTTCGAGAATTCAAAATAAATTAGATGAAAACGTTTTGAATAAATGATAACCTAAGTCATTTTCGTTGTTAATAATAAATACTTTGTTGTGATTTTAATTTGAGTGTTCTTATTTAAGGTTTGAATTTCATATTTGAATGATTTCTGGAATTTCGAACTCATGCATACATTACCTTCCATATTGCACAGGGTTTTGTTCGAATTTTCTAGGAAAAATTGGCTTTACCAAAAATCTTCCAAAATTCATCATTGTTTGGTTTCACAGAAACTTAATTTCTGTGAATTTTTCAGAATATTTGGAACTCGTTTGTTTCATCTAAAAATTGGTAAAAGTACCAGCTAGTTTGAAAATACAAAGAATAGTAACTTGTTAACTTGGGCTCGGCCCATTTAGAAAATAAAGAAATAGAAAAGAAAAAGGAAACCTTACCTCGGCCCGGCCCGTTGCAGCCCAACTCAGCCCAGCCGGCCCATGCTCCCGAATCCTCTTCTTCTTCTTCCCGCTCGTCAACGCCGCCGCACCGCCCGACCACTGCCGGCTCGCCACCGCGAGCGCCGCCCTGTGCGACCACTGTGGAAGAGCGACGCGGCGTGCTCATCACGCCTTGACCCCTCTCGCGTCTTCCTCACTTCCATCGCGCTGGAGCCCTCCTCTCCTTTCCTTTTTCCTCTCTCACTGACAGCCGTGACCGCCGGCCACAAAAATCGGCAAGGAACCGCCTCTCCCCTCTATAAAAGCTACCATTCAACATCTCCTCCTCTTCCTGCTGCTTCCACGATCCTCTAGAGCCTATTCTCTCTCGCAACCATTATTGAAATTGAAGGAATCGCAACTTTTCTCCAACTCAGGCCGCCATCACCATTGTCGGCGATTCTCATTCTCTGGTGAGCTAGGACTCAATTCCTTTAGCATGTATGATCTCAACCTTGTGCTGATTCCGTTTGTACACTTGGTTGCATCTATCCAGGCCTGTAGTGCCCCTCGACGGAAGCCTCCTCCGCCGCCGCCATTGCCAACAATTGGAGCTTTCCCGGTGAGAACCACATCGATGTGTTGTCCTTTTAGCATCTCTGGACCATGCTGATTCTTTTCCCATCCTTTTCTTCCAAAGATGATGGACGGAAAGCCGTGCGCACCGTCACCGACTCTGTTTCGCCGCCGCCGACCGACAAGCCGCCGCCACCGACAACCACTGAGTGCATCGTGTGCTTGGTGAGTATCCTAGTGGTCCGTAGATGCTAATCCTACCCACCGTTGGCGTCGCCGTGCTCGTTCTCCTGCATCTCGCCGTAGTTCTGCCATCGCGCCGCCGAGGCCACCCCTGCGCCGCCGCTACAGAGCACCAACGCCGATGAGACAACCACCGGACGGTTCCTCTTGAGCTCGCGCATCTCATGGGCTAGCATGTCGTCGAGGTCCGGCCTTGGTTCGTCGCCGGCGAGCCATTTCCCCGCCACCGGCTACTGTGCTCGAGTTGCTTTGAACTGAATTAACCTCAAGCCGACACGTGGCGCATTACAATTGGCCAGTTTTGGTTTAATCGTTTTTAACTCGAAATCAATAGGAATATAATAGGGAAAAATTTGGTAAAAATGTTAGATTAACTCCTTTGCTATTTTTAGGACTTTTTGGCACTGCCCATCAGAAATAAATTGTAGAAAAATTTGCTAGAAAAATTTGATAAATAGTTTGTCCATATTTTTATGAAATAACTTATTTCTTCAATGGAATTAATTGGTTATTTACATAATAGGAAAGCATGCAACTACTCTGATTAAATGTGTAGGTTTGTCCCCTTTTGCATACACTTAAAATAGCATAATTACCTTATAGGTCATGCTACTAGATGTATGAGGTGCACACCTATTTTATTTGCTTAAACCATTAGATTGCACTACCTTTTATAGACACAATTTCGTAAAGTATATGACCACATCAGATTGTTTTCTAATGCATTTAGGATCATTTTCTATTGTCTTATAATACTTAAAATACAAAGTATGTCATATAAATATTTAACTTAAATCATGCTTCTTATGAGTAATTGCATATTTACCTTTTTGAAATAATAGGGAGCTTTGCATGACAACCATTGCTATAGGTAAACTATACATGTAGATCCCACTATACTCCTCATATAAATAGTTACTAACATGATAACCTTGTCTAAGTCTTACTTTAAGTGTTATACTGGTCAACCCAACTAGTATATTATTTATGCATGTGCATATAGGTTTATTTACGACTTATGCTCACAAATATATGTTGTGCATCATATGCATATACATGGCTTTACATAAATAATTTATTTAATGAAGAATGAGAAAACATTAGTAATAAATTTACTTTGAAAATATGCATAAACAACATATATGTTTTCCATGCCTATAGTCTATACACGCATTCTTGTTTTATTTAAAATACTTAGGTCACATGTACATATAGCACCATATCCATAATATCTGAATCATGTAAAATAAATCTTTAGAGCAAGCCACATGTAAATAATTTAGTTTAAACGAAACATATCTCTAACTATGTCATATGTATGCATAAAGACATATAAATACTTATAGAAGATAAGTATAGATATTAATACATAGTAATGTCTCCATATGCATTAGAAGCATGTAACTTCATTTTACATGTAAATTATTTTAGGAATAACTGCTACGTAAATTTAGTTTATTTATTTATGTTTGTTTGAACGACACCATGTTCATCAATAGAAATAATTATGAATTTCATATAATAGATATGCACGCAATCACTGTCAATGAAGCATATGCATTTCGCCATCTTCACCATATAGATTTAGAAAATAGATATCTATGCATACCGTCATATTAGCCATGCATTAATTAAACTAAATAACATCCATGCATGTTTTCATTTAAGAGAAAATAAATAATAAATAACTTGTCTAGGTGAATATGGCCTTAATAAGACCAGGAGTATATCTCTTAGCAAATTATCACCGTAGAATAAATGGAGTCGCGAGAACCCTAGTATCCCTTCTTCTGTTTATTTATCGATAGAATTTGATAACGCGTGGTCCATTCGTACGAACTCCGAGTACATATTTATTTTCATGAAATGCATTCCATAATCATGCTCTTTGGTTTTCATTCAAAATATTTGTATTTATTATTATAGATTTTATTGGATCTTCTCGGATGGCTTTATTTGGATTTCTCGGTGTTTATCGATCACGGATTGATGTGCACGTGAGTGAATCGTCGAAGGACTACATCGCGGGAAGATCGACATGTAAAGTATAAATATAAAGGTGCGAGGCAAGCACACCCCCTTGATCATTTTGATCCTATGTTTGTAAATGCATTTAAGTGCTTAATATGTAGGATTAATTTGTGCATAATTTATATCACTAAAAATGCTCATTTTGGGAAATGGTAGATATTACCTAAGGATTCCATCCCTTTGTTGGACCAATCATAATCCCTTGTAACCATAAGATGGGTTACCATAATGGTTATACGCTCTAAGCTTTATGGTATAATTAATTGCTAATTAAGCTTGCTAAAATGAATAACTATATTTTGTATAAATGTAAGTACATGTATAATCATTAAATTTACGGATTATGTTGAGGGAAAATTATTGTTGATGATATATGATGATAATTTAGATGTTGACGGGTTTGGATGTGATAATGTTAATTGGATTAATGATTGATTGATAATGATGATTTTGGAGACCCGTCGCATCGCATAAGGACTGGTACATTTGTATCTTGATTTAGGGAAAAATCGTGCGACCATGGATGCTGGTATGGGACGGCCATGGCTAAGTAATTAGTTGAATGTTGCCTTGCCTTCTAGAAGTAGAGAATGTATGGATAATTTTACCCGATCTGGTATTTATTCAGAGGGACCTCCATCACTACGGTTTTGGGCTCAAGGTTTACCAATACAATGAATTGTACTCTTTTAATTCCTGCCTAACTATCCATGTTTGAAGGAGGGGAAAATTGTACCTCTGGGATGTTAGTTGGTAGGTCCGGAGGGATTTTTACAATTTAAGGAAGGCAAGGTTAGCAAACGGCTAATGAAAACGTCATGCGTGATACCGATGTGCACACTTCGTGAGTGCACGGTGCTTGCAACACCACAGACGGTCACTCACTGTCCATGGGTACAGCGTACAAACTCTGCAGAGTCATAATCCATTCGAATGGCCGTGCTTGCGGTCTCAAGCTCCTTAATGATAGGTCTTTGTTTAGAGAATGGTTAGGATTAAAATTTATCATAATGGTTATTGATATATGAAAATTGGTATAGATAATGATTTTATAGGAACTTGACATGGAAGTCAAGTATGTCACTTTATTTATATGATAATTACTTGTACTTACCTTTATGCAATTTATATTCAAGCAATTTAATTTAGTAATTATTTCATTAATCAAGTTTAGATTGCCATTTGCTCATTTATGCAAATTTACCCATATTATACATTCCTTTATTTGGCCTTGCATGTAATTATAGTTTTGCTATTATTCACCGCATTGCTTGCCTCTGATAACTTGGTTTCAGAAATGACGAGGATCTCGGTGAGGAACGATGCCGTTCTTTCTAGGAGTTCAACTTCCAGTCAATTGCCTGTGGGATGAACACGGGGCACACGCTGGAGATTTGAATTCCTTTATATTACCGATGTGTTTATTTCTTAAGGTATTTCGTCGGCCGTTGAGCCAATATTTTGTAAATTTCAAATAAACTTGATACTTAAATTTTGATATGGCTATGATTCCACTGTGATTATCGTGTGTACTTGTCATTGATCCTGGGGCAAGTACGGAAAACACGGAGTTTCGGGTGATTTAATTACCCGGGACGTTGCAATAGCCGAGCCAATCGTCGCCTCTTTCACCATATTTGAAATGGGAAAACACAATCTAAGCAACATCCAGATGAATGTCACCGGAAAGCAAACTCTCACTAGCTCCATGTCGAGAACCATGACGAGACACAGTACGAGCCAAAGTACCTTATTTTTTATCAATGATAGCGCATTCGACTCGCCACCACAGTCGAGACGCATCCCCCTCGAGTGCTCCATGTCGACCAACTTGACAACGCCGCACCGCCGCCGCCACCCGCTTCGACCAAATCACTAGAGAAACCCTAACCCTAAGAAACGTCGCGGTCGCCGCCAAGAGCGACCATTGCGAAAAGGCCTAACTATGTGACGTTGGGATGTCAGGCCTTCCTCCTCTGCCGACAGCGAGGCCGTCGGAGACGGGGGAGGGGGGTTGCCTTCGTGGAACCGCCGCCTAAAGCTCTGTCACGCGCCTGGGTAAGTTTTCTTTTTCTCCAGTATACTACTACTAACCTAGGATTATCCCTGCTAATCATACAGGGCTATGCGAAAACTGATTATAGAAAAAACCAGCAGTAACTATATGGTGCTTGAAGTTAATTGTAACCGTTTGTTTGGTCAGATGTAACAGTTAGAAATAGAGAGAAATTTAATAAAAGAAACTTTAAGTTGTAGATCGGCACCAGAAATCGGTGGATCAGGTACTAACTACAGTTATACATGGGAGAAGAACCAGAGGTTCCTTCCAAGCAGCATAGAAAAAGCCACTAGTTAAATGTAAAGCCGGCATAGCTCATGGATCAAAACGACGTTATATTAATATCCTGCTGCTAACAAGTGAGATCACGTGTCAAGAATACCCGTGCAGTCACATCCACGAAATCACCGGCATTCATCAGGGTTCGGGTTAGTTTACATCTACGCAGTGAACTATCAAGTGAGGTTTGTAATGGAAACATTTTGTTGTCGATTTGTCACCATATCTATTATCTTAGTATTTGAAGAGAACAAAAAGCCACCACGTTCGCTCTTAAGGCCACGAAATTACCACGTTAATCGGAAAAAAGAAAAGCTATGAGCCGTTGGATTTTATGAACATCTAACGATTTAGATTAAACAACATACTTATGTCAAAATAATACATAAATAGAATCAGAAAAAAAAAGCTATGAGCCGTCGGATTTTATGAACATCTAACGGTCTAGAATAAACAACATACTTATGTCAAAATAATTCATAAATAAAAAATTCATATATAAATAATATTTTTTATCTTAGTATTTGAAGAGAAAAGAAGCCACCACGTTCGCTCTCAAAGCCACGAAATTACCACGTTAATCGGAAAAAAGAAAAGCTATGAGCCGTTAGATTTTATGAACATCTAACGGTCTAGATTAAACAACATACTTATGTCAAAATAATACATAAACAGAATCGGAAAAAAGAAAAGCTATGAGCCGTCGGATTTTATGAACATCTAACGGTCTAGATTAAACAACATACTTATGTCAAATAATTCATAAATAGAAAAATTCGTATATAAATAATACTTAATAGGATAAAAAAAGAAAGATATGAACCGTCGGATTTTATGATCGTTCAATGGTCTAGATTAAGGATATAAAAAGACCTTTCCAATTTGTATATAGCTAAACACTACGAAATACTAATTAGAGGATCTGCGTTGAACCTTCCATGGATACTAGAGGGTTTCCATACTAATTAGATTACTAATAACTAAAGCAATGAGAAACGGCAGGATTCTACACGAGACCAAACCCACCTTGCAAGCAATAGTAATTGACTGTGGGAGATTCAGAATTTTGGAAGTCATACGTACTTAGAGTTACAAATAACATTGCCTCGGACTCTTAAACACGTACTACACCTTATCTAAGCGTTCAAGTTGGATATGAGAGGCATGATGGTCCCTGCAACTTTGCGAGAGAATCGGAGGCTTGGATGGCATGCGGTCGGACTTCGCCGCCGGTGGGCGCTTCGACCGACGAATCGACGATGCGACATGGCTTGCCAGAGTTGGGCATGCAATCAGGTGACCGGCACAGCTTAATCGCTGCGATGTGGAGAGCTCCATCACTTTTCAAGCTTGGCACAAGGATTCGATTTGTGATCCACGTATGGAGATGGATTTCAGCAATCTATAATCGATCGAGCAAGCAATCGCCGAGATTATTAGTAAGGTTGTAGCGGCCTTACTCTGGAAGACACATGCGTCCGCCACCACAAGCCTAGGAGACTACGAGCACGGCTGAATCGCAAGCTAGCAAAAGCAGAAGGAAGCGAGGTTCACAGGGTCATAGGGTCACAGGGTCAATTATTTTAGGACGGAGGGAGTAGATAAGAACAGGTTCACAAGGTCGACCTCTCCACCACATTGAACAGGTTCACTGTTCGCTACCTGCGGCACGCGTCGCGGCCAGCATCGCCGCGCTGGGACCAGAGCAGGTGGTAGGACCAGCCGGCGACCTCCCCGTCAGCTCCTCCCGCCACGTCGCCACGGCCGATGCCCAATAGAAAGTCGTGCCAAATGAGCTCACCATAGGCAAGGCCGTTGACGCTGAGCAGGCCCTCGATCTTCACACCTGTGCCGGCAACCATCGAGGGTTGCTTCAGCTACTGCTGTAGGTGTGCCGCTATCTGCAAGGTCGTCAACGCAACGCGTCTCTGTGCAGCTCCTGGCCGTTGGCGGCTTCCTCCACAATCAGATGAAGCTGGGGCAGCAGCAAAAACATCGTTCAACTCCAACCTCATGATTTTCTAGAGGAAAAAACAACGGGGGCTGTAGATAAGAACATGCTCGCGTACCTGCAGTTTGCAACTTGCAGCACGCGTCCGCTCAAACACTTGCTGCGTGAACCCTATATAATTAACCTCACCCTTAGTGCATGTTTTCTCATCAAAATTAGTTGCTCACGACGCACAAACACCTCTGGAAGAATATATGCCGGCCCCAAACTAGCATACGAGGAAAACAACATGTGGCTTTTTTCCCTGCCTCCTATCAGCATTACATTACTTCCAATTATCAAGTTATTAGATCTAACAAACATATGTGTTAAACATGTTTTGTAGATCAGTATCTTACCACAAATAAGTGGATTAGAAATCCATCGACATACTGCCCAGTTCGCCCTGAACATCTGTTCTTCAACAAAAAAAAAATATTACGCAAGGTAATGAGTTCCCTGCTTTGATATTCAGATTTCATAGAAAACAATGCCAGATTTACTTCTTCTTTTTTGCGAATGTCTTTTTTATATTCAGAATTCATAGAAAATAATGCCATATTTACAACTATAATATACAATCATCTATCTAACATAATGAACTATTGCAGATCTATATCTTTTGACAATGCAGACCTATATGCTCAAATTATTAGGTCTAACATATACATGTCAAATATTTTTTGTTGATCGATATCTTACAACAATGCAGTGGAATTCCATCAACATACTGCCCAGTCCACCTTGATCATCTGTTCTTCGACGGGAAATATCACGTAAGGTAATGCGTTCACTGCTTTCATATTCAGATTACATTAAAAATAATAAGAGATTACAAGAAATCTACATTCGCCTTGCTAACACAATGAATTATTGCCGAAAACAGGAATTTGTGGCAACAAACAAGTGACAAAAAGAAGCCATCAATTACCATGGTACAGGATGAGGAGCCAACCTCAAGGTTGGATTCTTCGTATGATTAAACTGAACAGGCCCATTGCTCGCCCCCCACCCCCCCCCCCCCCAACCCCACCCAAAAAAAAACTAAACATGCCCATGTGAGTAATTTATGAACGAAGGAGTATTGTTTAACATGATATGTTTTATGAATCTAGAGCCCTCATAGTGACGGTGGCCTGCTTTGAGTGGTTGGATCATCAGTGTTTTTTTTTTTGCGAGGGTTTGATCCTCAGTGTTATTATACTTTCTTCTTTGTTTTTTCATTTTATATGCCTCTGTACACCAGTGTACTTTTAATGTTTATATGTTTGACTATAGCTACTTGGAAGTAAAAGCGATGATGGTTGTAGCCATGTCCATATATTGGTGGTAAAGGCTGATTTTTATAAAATCATTGCGAAAGTATGAATCTAGAAACTAAGATATACTAAATAAATAGCATAACAGACCTAGCCGCGCTATCAGCGCGGGCCATCATGCTAGTTTTTTTAAAACAAAGAAAAAAAAAATATCCGGCCTTTTGCATCAAGATGTCGGCCACGCGGACATGCATATATATCCTCGTCGTCAATTTGGCGAGCAATGAAGTAAGGATCGCGGCACGAGGGCGTGCCAGGCGATCGAGAGGCCGTGTGACTGTGACGTACCACATCATACACATGGTTTCGATCAGGTTTGGGCAACAGAAGCCAGTGTTTTTCTAGACGCTAGACGAAAACAGACGTTGGGCTGGTGACTAGTATTTAGACAGACTAGACAACGTCTAGACGCATTAGACGTATTGTACTTTTTTGCACTATAACAGTAGAAAATCCAAATATATAGCAGAAAATTTCAAATATATAACATTGCAAATGACAAATATCAAATGTAGATAGAGTTCTCACTTAATAGTTCTCAATTCTCACAAGTTATGAACACAATAAGCATGATAAATAGTAAATAAATAACAGCTTCATAATAAATTAATTAAATATATTGGCTAAGAATCTTTATCTTCCACTTGCTCATGCTCATAATATATGTAGATCACGTCTGTGTTGGTCTAAACGATTGTCTAGACACATATTATGTTGTCTAGACGTGTCTAAATCGTGTTTAGATGTCACGTCTACACGGTCAAGGACCATCTAGACGGTCCTAGACGTGTTTTATGTCTAGATTAGTGACTAGGGCTTAGACTCAACGTTCACCTCAAGTCTTGAGTCTAGACGCATTAGACGCGCGTCTAGAAAAACAGTGACAGAAGCACAAAAGTGGTTTCACGGTTAAACTTAGAAACGAAGGGGCTAACGAAAATTCACATTGTCTGTGGAAACCGAATCAGAGAGACTTGCTGGAAAAAATGATTGAGGCGGCTCACGTCAAGATCGGGAAACGACGTTTTTTAACAGGCAATTTGGTTTAGAGGCTTGTTCTTAATTAAAACCTGACGGTGTCGAATAGTGTGGTGCATATGGCACTTTCGATCCTCTGCTCCGAGTCTCTGGCTTCATTGCTCGTTACATATTCTCGTCGCAAAAAAAAAAAAAAATTTATGGCACTTTCGAAGTTTGTGACGAGCTAAGGATATATCCTATGAGGATGGAGAAAAAATGGACGAGATTACCCTTATTTGGCTATAGGATATCCTGTGTTGTGTCAGGGTATTTTTGGAACGTAAAAATATCACTAAGAGTAAAATCATAGGACTGGTTGCATACTTTTTCACACTTTCCCCCATTGTGATTTGAGGAGAGGGC
Source organism: Eragrostis nindensis (assembly GCA_012490785.1). Lineage (NCBI taxonomy): Eukaryota > Viridiplantae > Streptophyta > Magnoliopsida > Poales > Poaceae > Eragrostis > Eragrostis nindensis. Next base: position 72,109 of record JAAXCT010001006.1, on the reverse strand, counting down.
CAAGAAAGAGGGTAGTCAGGATCTGATCCTCTGCTCCGAGTCTCTGGCTTCATTGCTCGTTGCTCCAGATCGCTCCATGAAGACCACCATGCCCGAGGTCGCGCAGGCGGTGGCCGGCCAGCGGCGGGCAGGGCCTCCCGGCTGGCCCATCCCCCAACGCTTCCGGCTGGGCCAGCTCGGGCTCGCGGTGGCCGTCCTCGCCGTCCTCCTCAGCTCGGAAAACGAGATAACCAGGTGCATGAACCTCAGTTCATTTTGATCTGGAGATTAGGGAACACTAAATGCTCTAGCTCCTTGCCAAAGAAATAAAGGCAAACGTGCTGCTTGTGTTAACTTTGGTCGTCGTCTCGTCGATCGCAGGTACCTTGTCCCAGCTTCGGTTCTGCAGATCGTGTGGTGCCTCGCGGCATTGGTGCTGGACCTGTACCTGCAGCGGGCTAGAGAGAATCTGTGGCTGCTGCGAGCTCTGCTCTGCTTCGACGGGGTAAGTCCATCTGCCTGCCTTTCTTTCCCTTTTTGCCTTTGATGTCTACTAGCAGATGCCGGGTGTTATTACGTAGGTGTTTTGATTGATCTCATTGCCGGTACAGGTTTAGATTTTCTTTTTTTTGTAGAACAGTCAGGTTTAGCTTTGAATCCAACTTGTTATGTGCCTCTAACTTATGGATTGGACGCTATCTACAGGTCACATATTAAACATGCCAAAAATCCACTTCTGTGTCAAATAAAGGTTGTCTGCATAGTAATATAGGTACAGTCTATAAAGAAGAAGATTCACATTTGACGGTAGGTTGTATAAAGCTGCCTAACGGTTGCCAGCGATGGATTTTAGGTAGGACCTTGCAATAAAAGGCTTACTAAAATGCAGAAAAAATCCGAATGCTACAACTCATGGATCGCTGACATAAAGCTGCCTAACGATGGATTTTACATTTGACGGTAGGTTGTATAAAGCTGCCTAACGGTTGCCAGCGATGGATTTTAGATAGGATCTTGCAATAAAGGCTTACTAAAATGCAGAAAAAATCCGAATGCTACAACTCATGGATCGCTGACATATTTCATGAGTAATTGTAGTCCCGTCCCTCCCAATTTCAACTCAAGCCGATGAGGACTTCTTGTTTCATTTGAGATGATATATGATGTGTAACCACCAGTGTCCCCGCCCTCCATGTGATTATTTATATCGTCCACGCCACCGAGCCTTTGTTACCAGTTGATTCAAACTTTTTAAACTCCTAATCTCACTTTTTTTTTGTTTACAGAATGTGTGAGGGTATTTTTCAGCTGATAGTATTTTAAGTTGGCCACCATGTTTGTTCATGTGTTTTGCTACCGTCAAATTAAGGATGTGATTGTTCCCATCTTGATTTCTCGAGCTTTAAGTATAGAGTAGATTGATTTTTTATTTTGTTCCTGAATTTATTAGTATATATTCAAATACGAAAGATATTTACATGAGTTATGATTCTGAATGCATTGACATTTCATTCATCTATGTTGTTTGGAGGTATTTTTCAGCTGATAGTATTTTAAATAGGCCATTAGGTTGTTCGTGGTAAAAATATACTATTGTGTCATCATCTTGATTTTTCAAGCATTAAGTGCAAAGTTCATTGGTTCTTTAATTTGTTCATGATCAACTATGAAAATGAATGGAAGTATATGACACCGCTGACTTTTTCATTATTTCTTTCCCATAAATATTTGTGCAAATAAATAAATATATAAGCCAAGCTTAATTCGATTTTGGTGGTAGATCTAATGATACTCATTTCGCTTTAGAGACAACCAATTATTTAAATATATATTATTGGTCAAAGTTCAAAGAAAATCAATTGTGTCTTATATTTAAAATGGAGGGAATGGCTCGAGTAAACATGCATGATGTAATTAGGAAACACATGAACCATACAAAGCGACGTGTCTTTATACACAAAAGGGCTTAGCATAGCTCCATAACGTCAGACTCTTCGCAAGGATGTTTCTTTGTTTAAGAGACACTATCTTTTGGATCAAGAATAATATCAACTGTTGATTTGTCATATCTAAGTAGTTATGAACTGGATGTTTGCTTTTTACGAAAATTTTTAGAATTTAAAAGAAGCCTCCAATAGGGGATGGGATTCTTGTCCCTTTTTTTTTTTTTTTTTTGAGATGATTCTTGTCCTGTTTTTGCCTCCACTAGTCTCAGAAACCCGTGATTTCCTTTTCTTTACAGGTCACGGCCTTCGTGAACTACTCCGCGGGGTCGATAGCTTGGGGCGCCTCCACTGTCGTCGACGACACCTCTGGTCTCGCACCGAGCGCGGTCGCCTGGGCCGCTCTGCAGCCGCCAGCCTTCGCGTTCGTCGCGTACCAGTATTGGGGCTATCTGACCACTGTGGCATTTGTCCAGTAGGATTTCCATCTGAACCCTACTACTGGTATGTGAACCTGCCTCGTGCATGAGAGGCTTACCGCAGGTAGCTTAGTCCATGATGTGGATGAGAACTACAATCCCTAATAATGCTCGTCTTGAGACTCGTATTGTATTTTTTTTTTTTCTTGAGACTCGTATTGTATTAATCCTTGCTAGATGAACCGCTGTTGTTAACTGCTACTCCCTCCGGGTTTTTATTTCATGTGTTAGGACAGGTTTCCTAGTTCAAAATTGAACTAGTTGACATGTCTGAACGACAACAAAAGAAAAACGAAGGTCGACGTAGTATCGATCTATTCTGGACTGTTTGGGCTTGCAAATCCATAGTACTAGCAATCATGCAAACGAATAGATGAAATCTCGTATGAGGTAAGCGGCACAGGGATCGTAAAAGAAAGTTGTATAGAACGATAGTGCTCCATTTGGCAATCAATGAAATTGGATTAGAATCCAATTTTTTTTTGCCTCTGAATTGCGTGTCCAGGATAGAGAGCTGCTGCTTTCTGTTGCGGCCATGTGTCAAGAGACCGTCAGCGCTCCCGGACGGGCTAAAGCTTGCAGAGCGCGGCAGCTTTCTCGCTCCTCCTCTCTGCTAGTGGAAGGCCATTGTGCAGTAGCATATACACGTGCAAGGAAGGTCCTAGCTAGTGCGTGCTGTATGTGTGATTGCCAAATTAAGACGTACAGTAATTGTTGCTCCGGACGTGTTGTAGTAGTACGTAATTTTAATTTGTGCAGTTCCAACGACTGTGTCCTGTACATATGCTTTTGTCTAGTGGCGTACTCGTGTCGATTCCACTTTGCGGTGTAGAGAAAGCAAGTAGCAGCGTCAAGCAAACGCAGCCGCGAGCCCCCGCTTGCTCCTCTCACTAGATCTTCGACGCGTTCGGCCCGTCCGGTTGGCCCCGAGGCCGGTGCGCGTCGGGACCCGTGTGCGCCCACGCCGCGCGCTCCGATCCGGGACGCGGCAGCGCGCGCGGGGACGGATCGGCCGTGCACGCAGCGGCGACTTTGGGTGGCTGGTGGCCGGCGTCTACTAGCTAGATCCGTTGCGTCTCGACTCTCGACGAGGAGAAACAAAGCAGGGCACAATATATACGAACGCGCGGCTTGTTGCGCATGCATTATACTTACCTCCGTTCCATAATAGTTGTCGCTTTTGACTTTTGATCACCATGTTTGACCATTTGTCTTATTTATATTTTTTATGTTAATATTAAAACAAATATGTCATAATTGAACTATCTTTACTGACAAAACATGCTATGGAAAAATAACTAACATTTGCACAAAAAATTTAAATAAGACGAACAGTCAAAAGTGATGTCTGAAAGTCAACTGACAACTATTTTGAGACGGGGGTAGTATTTCTCTCTCGCCACCCACCGCTTCGTCCCGGCAGCACCTCGCCTGTCTGCAGGCGCTACCCGCCCGCCTCCTCGTCGTCCCGCCCCCTGTGAGGCAGGTGACGGCGAGTCCAGCGGGTGCCACGTACGGCGGATGGCGAGTCGAGCTGGGGCAACGACGGACGGCGTTGTTTTTGTACGTACGTAGCGCTGCCAATCGAGCGAGATTATGACGCGCCGTCAGTCCCCGCCGAGCTCCACGCGCACTGTGCTAGTCAGGGACGGAGCCTACGCGTGGAGCTCGGCGGGGACGGACGGCGCGTGGCGAGGTCAAAAGCCCATGGCAGCAGCGCCGCTTGCCGGCGCCAAGCTCAACGAGGACGTTCGCGTTCGTGACCACTTAAGGGATGGAGCTGCATGATGCCAACGAGTAGGCCGACGACACGTCCACGTACGTACGGTAGGGGCACATTTGACGGACACGAATATATCCAAACTGATAAATAATGAGCCGATTGACAAAGTGAGAAGCTGATGCGCGGTGGCGTCCTCCAACCTAATTGCCGCCTGCACTGTGCTAGTGTACGTACAGCCCAGAGCGGGCCGCCGGTCGCTTTCCAGACAGTGCGTGCGTCAATGTGACGTCGTTGCAGCGCATAAATCTTAATTGGGAATCACATGCATGCTGCTTGATGAAATGACGAGTAGTAATTCGGGTGTTACGTTTGTGTGCACTAACAATTAATAGAACTGAAATCGACTTCTTTGTAATAATCATTATATTTCCCCATGTCTGATTTCTAGCTATAGCTCAGTAATCAAAATCTCTTACTAGCGCGCAGCGCATGCATGCAGCTCACTAACATCCGCGTTACGGGCGGCGCTTATTCCTTTTGCTTTTCAGAATGTATGGATAGATGTTGACAGATTCTACGTACCACGCTTGGTAACGTACTGTTGAAGCGAACACCGCACTTGTACAACAATGGTGTCGATCGATCGCCAGCCAGCATGTATATATGCCGCTGATCTTTCCACCGATACGTACGCCGATTCGAGCATCTTGGACTGCCGGCTGGCGATCGATCACAGTACACTGCATCTAGCAAGACGAACTTATAATTCAAGCATCTTGGACTGCTGCTGGTTGAGTCTGGCTGATGATGCACGTAATCGGGCAGTTCCAGCGAAAGTAGGATCATGCATATGCTTTAATTTCCAGTGCTGTCTCCCGGTCGGGGTCCGGCCAAGTAAACGTGTTGCCAAGTAAACGCAGCCGCGAGGCCCGGCAAGCGCAAAGCCCTAACGCCTCTTCGCTCTATAAGAACCGCAGCGCCGCCTTCCTTTGTTCAGCGCCGGCGCGAGACGGGAAAGAGCGACCACCGCAGGTGAGCTCGATCGATCGGCGGGGTCTCTCTCTCTCTCTCTCTCTCTCTCTCTCTCTCTCATGTCGCCGTACGGTACGTGATGCAGGACAGCTGGGGGAAGAAGCTAGGAGAAGCTCCGCCGGCCGCCGGACAACACCACCGCCGTCGACAGATCCTCCTGTCCGTGAACTTCGACGACCATCGCCGCCGTCCGACGCCCTTCCACCGCCGTCCAATCCTCTGTCCGTGGACGCCGACGACCCGCGCCGCCGTTCTGTACCTCGACCCTATCGCCTACAACGCGTCGACGGTGAGCTGCGCAACCCATCTCGTCTCCCCTCTGTTAGCATGGCTTGTGCCCGCGTAGTGTGCTTCCTGTGTTGGCCGCCGCCGCTATGCCCTCGTCGATCTCCCGGCGACGAGGGGATGCTTGACGGGTACGGCGTGTCATGCCGAGGCCCGGGGCGAGCCTGATCTCGTCGATGTTCTTTCACTGCCGGCGTCGAACGGGCCGAAGCGCGCGCCGCCGCCGCTAAGTTCTTTTTGCGCTCGGTTTAATTTGCTGACCACGCACGCGGCCTACCAACTGCGAGCCGACGTGGCTCCGGTGGGGCCCGCGGCCTGGGATGCTGCTTCCCTTTTGGTGCCGTGGGTCGGTGCACCTGGTCCATGGTGCACGAGCAGCTTCTGGCCCTCAATGACACTACGGGGCTGCTATACTGGTTCACTCTTTTTTTTTTTTTCTTTCCTGTTTAGATGGCTCTGGAGAAATTAGAGCACGCCCTCACCGTGACAAGGATCACTTGCGGCATGGTGTGCTTCTGGGCGCTGGTTATGTACATTGTCAACGGCCACGTCCTGTACGATACTATGACTGGGTATGTACGAATTTCTTCTCTTTTACTCCGTGTTGCATGTACTTCCTCCGTCCACAAATATAAGAATTTGTTGACTTTCAGACAACTCGTTTGACCATTCGTCTTATTCAAATGTTTTTAGAAAATACAAAAATAAATAAGTCATACTTAAAGTATATTCGGTGATAAAACAAGTTATAATGAAATAAATAATATTTCTATAACTTTTTAAATAAGACGAGTGATCAAACAAGTTGGCTGAAAGTCAACAAATCCTTATATTTATGGACGGAGGAAGTAGACATTAGTACTAGCTAGTGTGTTTTTTTAACTAATATGAAATGAGTTCGCGTGCATGTTTCCAGACTGAGTTTGCTGGCGCTCGTGATCCAGTTGTCACTGCTCGCGGCAGAAGTGTTGGGTCCCCTCTGTTTGGGAATCCAGGGTCCAGTGCTGAACAGCCTGGGATCCTCCCTGGTGGTCGTCTTGCTGGACTTTGTAAGCAGTCACTTGCCCTTCTCCTTAATTCCGCACACATTTGTTTTTGTTTATGAAATCGCTCGTCTTGCTGCCTATGAAAATATGCTCAGCTCGTTGCTTGCTGTATGCGCAGCTCGCTGCTTTCTTCCTGATGGGTACAGGCCTCGGATGCATAGGCATCGTCATACAGAAGGCCCACGATGGCGTATGTTTCGCCAGGTGCCGACTGTCTTTCTTTTATTCCCTCATAGTGATCCTAGGCGGAGCAATATCGTTCATCGCCACCCTGTTGAGCCAAGCTGTGGCCTGTAAGAGGAACTTGGAACGTCATCTGTTCCAACAAGCTGGCTAGCTGTCTAGCTCTAGGCATGGAATGGATCGATTAAGAAGAGTCTAGTTCTGCATTGTCTGACTCTTTCTCATGTCCAGACAAATAAAAGACCGTGTTTGGCCGGACTCGTGTGTAATTAAAAACTAGGAGTAATATTTGACTGTTTGTAAGGATGAGACAGCCTTGTAGTGCTGCTATTGGATATTTTTTTTTTTTTGCGAACTTGCTATTGGATATTAATGGAACTGACGAATGGATGATTTAGTCCGTGGATTGAGAGTATAGCTTCTGTATATGTATGTCATACTACTTTTTCGAACGATCGTTCACCTGTATCGATGCATGATACAGGAAACATCCAGGAAATACGCTAAATAAATACTCCAGCTAGCTAGTATACTCTACTCCTAGATTTGATAACAAGTTCGGTAGATCATAGAAGGACAACATTCTCCTTTCAGTGAATATATACGTTCTCTTTCACACTAAACTATTGTCATCCACATACACGCATATGGCACTTCCACGATACTATTAATTAGACGTGATGGGCCCTACCCCTTTTGCATGATGGATGGGTCGTCACGCACGCACTGCGTCCACCGCACATGTCCCATCGATCGGCATCTGACGAGACAGGATGGGCTAGCAGCTCTTTACGTGTAGTACTCTACGTACTCGTTGAAACGGGATCGAGCATCCTGTGCTGTGCACGTGTCGAGTTATTAATAATTAACGCGTGCACCACGAATCAATATTGCGACGCTCGTGAACGAATGCTGGCACACGCTGCTGCCTACTGCACTTTGACAACTTTGACAACACTGGCTCGATATTGTACGCTTGGATGTTCACTGGCTCCAGACCCTTGGCCCACCCGAGCAGTAGACGGAAAAGAAGAAGAGAAGCGTGTTCGAACGAAAAAAGAAAAAAGAAGAAGAAGAAAGAAAGGAGCTCGATGCTTCGTGCGCAGTAACCACACATCACACATATCCTCGGTATATCCACGTGCATGCTCGATCACCTTTTTCTTTTTCTCGTCGCTCACTGTGCTCGTCGTCTCGTCGCTCACTGTGCTCGTCGTCTCGTCACGTCCTATGCATACGTACGTTACGTAGTACTACGTACGTACAAGAAAGAGAGTACTTCTGCTAACTTAATTAGTAGTACTAAGCAGGCATATGCAGCCCATGGATTCCGCTCAAATCAGCGCGCATGCCCGGCACAGTGTCAGGGTGACCGACCTTCAGTCTCTCTGTTTTTTTTTTTCCGAACAGACTGACCTCCACTCTGAGATACGCATGCAGGCCACACGAGACAGTGTACGTACTTTGCACTGGATGTACAGGTTACGTAACTTCTGCTGGTTAGCTTGTACATTAGTACATACATATGCTCATACATGTAACTTTATTCGATTATTAATTCATCACGAGCTGTATACGGGTAGGCGTATTATACTTAAAATAATAGCTAGCCGGGCTTTACATATCGAAGATACTTGCATGGGCCATATACGTAGGCCGTTTATGTCTTTATGGATCAGTCACACTTCATTGCATTGCGGCTCACAGCCTGCCAACGCGAACCGTGCTGCGACCCACGACCACTCAACGGCCGCAATGCAAATCATGGCCGCAAAGCCCAGGGCTCAGCTGGAAAGTTGCATGTAGTGGCCTGGTTAGATGACGATTAAAGCGTGGATCTTTTACGTAGCCTGTTCTACAAAATCTTTTTGATAGAACGTTCTAAGTTTCGTGCTGAAGACAATTCAATGGCTCATGCGCGCTGCGGCTTGAGAGAAAGAGGACAGCTGGGTGACACATGGCACATTTTGATTGGATCGGGTTGGAGGAGGGAGAGAAAAACGTTTTCTAAACTTTAAACGCATTTTTCTCTTAAACCGTAAGTCCGTTTTTTAAATCTGTTTGAACCTTCGTGTTGTTACAATTAATTCTACTTAATGAGATTCAGTATAAATATTTTTTTGAATGTTTTAAATCTTAAAATTTTAGTCAACATTATTTCGAGTGTATTGTGTCAACATTTTGTTTGCATTGCGTCAACATTTTAGATTTGTGCGAAAGGGCATGTAGCCTAGTGGTTACAAGAGCCTTAGAAGCACATCAAGTCCTCGATTCGATTCCCCGTGAGAGCGAATTTTCTACAATTTATCGGCAGCGACGTAGTCATCGACAGCGAGACGCCAGTAGTGACTTCATCAATATCGATGATTTGTCATCTTAGTCTTCGAAGATGCTCATAGGGGTGAGTGTCCGTGCGTTTTTAGTGCCTGAGTCGTACTGTAATCGAAAAAAACACTTTTAGACATGCTATGTCCATTGTTTGAAAATGTTGACGTCAGTTTAAAAAATATTGAAACAGTTCTATAAGAATGTTGATTTTTTTTAGAGCAAACCTATCAGGATGTTGATCAATTGGTACGCTAAGTGGGCCAAACTTGTTGGCTGCAGTTTTTTTTTCTACGGCCCGCAGTGTTTGGCGTCCATTTACTTCGGCCGTATTGATCCTGCACAGTGGCAGGCTTGTGGACACGAGCGTCTCCACCACAGAGGCCGCAGCAGCATCCTCTACGCAGATCCAGCCGCGCTTGAGGTTGGGACATCGAGGCCGCCAGGGAAGCGGCGGCCCGTGGACTCGGGCAAGGCTGACGGGAGGGAGGGCGAGGAGGCCTAGGCGACGAAACCCTAAACCCTATACAGCACTCGTGATGGAGGCAGGATTTTCAAATTAATGTGCATAAAAGACATATAAAATCAAAAAAGATAATACAAACTGCTCTATATGATATAAAATAGTTCAGAAACACAACAATATGGTGTGTTATTTTGCTGATTTTGAGACTAAACTGACATCACTAAAATGAAAGAACTAATATATACATATACTATACCTACTATGTTTTCTCAACACATGCTATAAGGTGCACACACCCATGCTCTGAGTAGAATCATTATTTGTCGCAAAAAAGAAGAATCGTTATTCGATGAGCAGCGTGTAGTACGTACGTACTCGAGCTGCTGCTCACACAGAATCTTCCACTACATGAAAAACCCTTGGTAGATACACTTTATTAATACGTTAGATACACATATTGCCTCTCTATCAGGATGTAGAGAACTTTTCACAAATCATGTCCGAGGCGCCTTCGCACGGACCGTGTCAGAGTTTAGTAGACACGATTTTTGAAAGCATGCCTACAAAGGTTTCGATGCTCTATAGAGACATTATTCCGCGTACTTGCATATATAGATATGTTTTCATAAATACAATAAGAACACGTAATCTATTAAAGTAGTCACATTTCATAGTTATGGATTAGTGTGTATTAAGAAATGTAGACACGTTTAGTATGAAGTGTTGTCAACGTTACCAAAAAAAATAATCTGTTGCATCACTCCTATACTATGAGGAAGATTTATTTACCACTGCTCATAGGAATTGAACCCATGATCTCTTTATTATGTCCCACGAACTCACTTAACCAATTCATCTTACACGCAATTATAACTAGAATTAGATATACATTTTTTAACCCATGCTCTCCTAATGTTTTGACGTCTCTAACATTATCAATAGCGTGTCAATTAGCGTTTTATATGAAACTAAGTACGGTTAAAGCGTATCTATCACTTTGAGGCGTTCTCAGTATCATGTCAAGAAATGTATTTAGAGGAGTAATCACGGTTAAAGCATATCTACTACCATATCATTTCTCAATAGTGTGTTAGGAAGCATCTCTAAAGGGCTATTGATGGTCAAAAGCATATATATCAAAAACATGTTCATTTGACTAATGATGTTTAAGCATATCTAATAATATGTCAAAAAGTTGAAACGTTCTCAATATCGTGTCAAAAAGCGTCAAAGTTTGAGGCATGATTCAAGTATGTGGCCTACAGCCCAATAGTCTATGACGGACCTAAGACATTGGGGTCTGCGGATCTTCATCCTTCCAGCCCTGGTCTTGAATTGTAATCACTTAGGAGTATCCGGGAAGAATGTAGCCCAAGTAGGCTTGGCTACTTAGTTCGGGTTCTTGAAAAAAACACCTTAGTTCGGGTTCTTGAAAAAAACAGTCTTGGTTCAACAACAGCAGACATGCTAATAAATAATTAGCTCGGGAGACTACAACACTTATCTTTGCCTTAATTATCTTCTCCTTCGACTTGTAAACTGCAGATTGAAAAAGTAAATTACATATTCAGAATGTACAGTTCAGATTGCAATTGAACATGCAGAGCTTTCAGTTTGATGTTAGCTATATGAACAATTAATGGGAAAAAGAAAATAATCTAGACAAGGTGTTAGCTAAAAAGACACTGATGAAATGATAACAGAAAATATGACTTTTGAATGAACTGGCAACATCTACTGGATATAAAATTCCATGGGCCATACGGTTATCACAACAAATTAGATGATCCCTCGAATATATAAGAGGGTACACCAGCATTGCCTACGACGAGCTAGATCGCCATAACAAGTGAAAAACCAACCTACACACTCTCTAGATCACCATAACTAGTGTAGTGTTATAGAGAAAGAGTACCTTTGCAAATCCTTTCTGAGAGACGGATATGCAAACTTAGCAATCCTCAGCCTGCATAAATTCAGGACTGCAAAGTACAGCAGTTGGAAAGCTTGGATATTGTAGACCAGAACCGAATAAGAATCTTTTAATTCTTGCTTTGTTACCTGCATCAGACAAAGTATTTTCTTCAAATAAGCTACTGTTTAGTAACTCCAAGCAATGAATCCGTAGTAATAATTTCAAGGAGATATTACTGGTTTACTACCTATCTTCTGCAAAAGAGCATCATTTACAGTAGGACTTTCAATGTAAAAGAACATATGTAACGTGTGGAGCAGTGTCCTTCACTTTGGGTTATACTCCTATGTGCCAGTTAGTGCTGTGGACTCTAACGTACTATCATCCATTACCCTGTATCCTCACAAACATGCATGGCTATATGTGTTCCATTCATGCAAGGGCCTGTCTATGCCAAACCCGGGTGTTTTAGAGGCTACCAACACCCGGGTGTTGGGAAGCACCAAAACACCCGATTCTTGTTGGATAAAAAATCGGGTGTTACTAAGAGCTATAACACCCGAATTTCAGACCCTTGAATTAAGATCCAAAGTCTCAAAAAAAATAGAACCTAGAACATGTTTTTGTCAAGTTCATTGCTTGATTCCCCCCCCCCCCCCCCCCCCCCCCCCCCCCCCGGGGTTCTCTAATTTGCTGGAGCACATATGTTCTATGCAGAAAACAAGAGTTAGACAAGGCAGAATTCAAAGTGTTTCAAGGCTCTGGCCACTCAAATATGACATATTCGTAGACAAATCTAACAGGTAAGAAAAAAGTAACACCCAAACCCCATTTGATTGCTTTTCTGCTTCCATCTTTCATATTTGAACATGTTGAATATGAAATACACAATAGACTCTTAGACAATAAGAAAACCATATGCCTAAGTCATATGACAAAGTTACAGCCCAAAGGAGAAGAAATTACAGTTGATGACAACTGTAACTTTAGTATCCAATGGAGTAAGATGGTAGCGAAAAATAAAAAAAAAACATTAATGTTCTGGAATAGCAGCACACAACAACATACAAGTGTGCATTGACCAGCACCCGATACAAGGACCCATCAAGAACACCCTGAGATTAATCAGGAAATAGATATGTTAGTAGTTGGCCACTGGCCAGTAGGTAATCCAAAAGGAATTAATTCAGATGAGAACCAGAACAAGGAACTAGCACGATGATTATTGACTAGTTGCTTCTAACCAAAATAAACAATGATTATGAAAATTAGCTACGCTCTAAACAATCTACACAAACCAAAAACCAAGCTGTGGCATCTGAATTAGGCAAAAGGTTCATTAAACAGTACAATACTACATCACTGGCATGCAAGCTACTCAGAGTTCGGCATCGATCTACAAGAGCAGTTAAAAGGGACTAATTTTTCTCTTACCATGTGAGGAACAAATAAGGGGAAAAACCCACGAATTCCTAAGAAAGAATGAGGAATAAGCAAGGTTCTTACTACGGTAGGCTCACCCAATCAATAAACCTAGTCCATATTGCATTGCAAGACTTGACCTGCTCTGTAGCTGAAACTGAAAGCGAAAAATGCCAAAGTGAGGGAAGCAGATGCGACAAATAAAAAAAACTGTCTATCATTTGTTAGGAACAAGTATTCAAATAATGGAGTAATATGGATGTGGGACTTCTTCCTTTCTTTTCGGCAACCAGATCAGAACATCACAAACATCACTCACCTAGAACTGTGTTTCATTTCTAGACACCTGGACTTTCACTTGATCAAACTTCTTGTTGTGCTTCAAATCTGCACTGTGAAATGCTTCAGGAACAAGCAATAAAAAAATGTACTATATCTTAAGAGCTTAAATCAACAGGAGACCCAAATAAAAGGAAAACTTTTAGTTCCTGTTGATGAGACTGTCCTAGAGCTTAAATCAATAGACACTCATTGAGATGAACTGCAGCTGCGAGAAAAAGCTCAACAGAAATAAAGATGATTTACTTGAAAGTTTCAAGTGAGACATCAAACCAATACAGTTGTGAGAAAAACAAGATTACAAAGCATGATGTAGTAGTCAGAGCAACAACTCAATTGAAATATAAATTATTGATTGGAACAACTGATGAAATCCACTATAGTCAAGCCAATAGACAAGCTGCTCAAAAAGTTTAACAAGTTTTGTCTAAGCAATGAGTAAAGATCACTTGCATTGCTGATTCACTATTGCAAAGAGAACTAGGCAAACTACTGAACAATGACTGAAGCTTAACAGAAAAAATGCTCAACGCAAGCTACAGAAAAACTAGGCATACAACAGAACTCAAAGGATAAAGCACTATCCAAGACAAAATAATGAAAGGTCGATTAGTCACATTAGACAACAGAGCAAATATTATCACCAAAGGTTAGAACAAAGGAACTATGTTTGGAAGCATGTTTCAGCTAAAAAAAATTAAACAGCATGAGCAACTGAAAGTCATTGCAAACATCAATACAGATCAGACAAGGTACCCAGATTGCTCTTTCAGATGCAGGCACAGATTAAACAAAAAGCAATTCACTAGCATATGACAGTCTAAAAGAGGTGAAACGACATGCTAAACAACTTCCTCAACAACCTATGGTGGAATTACTGTACTACTAGAGGCAGTGTAGAGAAGTCAACCTGAATTTGTTAGTGTTGTTGGAGCCACAAGCCAAGCCTCATCAAGCATCTCTTCAGACTGAACCTGTTTGCTAGAAAGTGAGCGAGCTTGCCGAGCACTCTGCAGACCTGCAGTACAAGAATGACATCTCAAAGGTCCAAAGCAAAAGACAAGCTCCAAATCTCAAATAAAAAGAACAACTCCCCTCATTAAAAAGTAGATTACATCTCAAGGTATGCTAAAAAACACACTATTCCAAAGGTGTTATTGATCGGATTGAAACTGTAACTATTTCAGAAACTATTACTGAACAAATAACACATGTATAGCTCTATATTAAAAAAAAAGACTCGACCAGTGCACTCCCTAATTAGATGAGCATCAAATTTCCATGACTCAGTTGCCAAAATTAAAATCATAGTACTCCAAAAAACCCAGTTAAAAAAAGGAACATCTCAAAAAATCAAGTCTAAAAATATAGTTAAAAAATGACAGTCCATTTTGCTAGAATTACACCAATGCTAAGGTGCAATTTCCTCTGATTGAAATTGTGACTATTTCATGGCAATGCAGAAACAAAATCTCTGAACAAATATAAACTAGAACATAGTACATTCCTACCCGAAAAAAAATGGCTGGCACATTCAGCTAAAACTACACCAATGCTAAGGTGAAACTTTCTCCGATTAAAACTGTGACTTTTTTCATGACAATGCAGAAACAAAATCTCTAAACAATACATAGTTCGTTTCTACCCATAAAAATGATAGGAATATTTATGCTAAAATTACACCAATGCAAAGGTGTATTTTGACTCATTGAAACTGTGACTTTTTCCCAGTGCATCCAAAAATAATAGTGACTTATTTGCCCAAGAAGAATGGGTTTAGACAAAAATCAAGATACCTAATGGGGCTTCACGAAAGGCACAATCCATCACAGATCTGGTGCTTGGGAACCACAGTTCATATATAAAAGAGGTCAAACAAGACAACTAACCTTCAGAAGGAAGAATGACAAAATCTACCATAAAAGTTATGCTTATGCAAAGCTCAAAGGCAGCTATAGCAGGTCAAATCTGTAATTTCAAACTTTAGGTGGATAGTTAAACACCCAAAAAGCAAACTTACAAAAGTATAAAAAACGTTATGTAGATTACAAATGTACATATTTTTTGGGGACTAGTTTATCCCGCAACACAAATCTAATCCTTCACTTTAGCAACTAAACCGACATGTACAAACTACAAGAATAATTAACCGCTCATACATTGGTGAGATAACAAAAGTTACAGGGAAATCTTACTGTCAATTTAGTTGTGTTATATTGTACTTTGAGTACGATTAAATGGGCACAACTTTCACTATGAAAAAGCCACAAGAGGAATATCTAGTATGCAAGTTAACGTATCCAAAATCAAATTGTAGGGTGCACAAGGATCTTACACACCAATAGTCGGCCAATGCTAACAAGACATCAGAGGTAAACTAAATGTTATATATGCATGTTTGAGAAGGCGCATAAAAATTATCAGATAATTGGCAAGCGAAGTAGATGGCCAACAAGAAATGGAAAATATAGAAAGAAGGCACAATGTACAATCTGAAACATACATTAGAAATAAAGAGTTTACATATCATACTGGACATGCATGTTGGAATAGACAATATTTGGATGCACTGAAGAGGAAACTGCAGTCAAAGGTTGACTTTGCAGTATAGGGGAAAATGTAACCATGTTCTAGCTACTTCAAAGCAAATAAGGTATTGTACAGAACTTTAATACTAGAAGTAATAACCAATAAACAACCAATGAAACTAGAGACAAGAAAACAAATGGCTACTGACGGTCCATCTGAATGAAAGGTACAGTAAATTGTCTGTCACTGTAACTTTCACTATTATGTATTGAAATTATAGACCAACATAGTTGTCACAGGTGAACAAGCATAGGCCCAATTGCAACTACAAGGGGGAAATGGACAGGAAGGTCCAATACATGCTCATAAGTCATTCTATGAGTGAAATGGACAAGGAAGCAAAATATTATGCTCGGAACATTTCACCCAGAAAGTTATCATCATCTTCACTAGAACATAGAGTTAGGACATATCCTTGTTTATCATCATCGACAGCTGTTCTTGCTGAAGCCTCGATTGACAGAGCTGCGCAAGAACAGACTCAATTGAGAGGAGTGCCCAGCCTGAAGATTTGAGTCAGAAGAGCTGGTGCAGATCACAGTAGCGCAAACTGAATAGACGACAGGAGGACGAACAACAGCATGACGATTCAAGGAAATTTCCAAAACCCAATCAAAACAGCACTAAAAGTCACAAAACTTGAACCGCAGCCTCACCCAAACATGTGTGATCTATTGCAAACAAAAGCCCCCGAAGGCAAGCCAGATTTACCACCAATTTCAGAATTTCGGGAAACCCTAGGAAATTGGGGAAACCTTGAGAAAACCAAAATTTAAAGGTGATCGCGAGAGGATTCGATCAAATGATGATAAGGAAGACTTCTGACATGTCCTAGCACCAAAATCACCAGTGATTCCCACACAACTAAGGCACAAATCCAATAAAAAATACTACGAAATCAGAACCAGCTTATTCAGAAATCGACTAGAATCGGCACGAATCGACCAATAGCTTACCTACAACTCCAGGAGCTAAATCCAAGCGCAGGGAAAGCTACGAGCACGAAATGAGCAGGCTCAATCTACAGCACGAAATCGAAACAAACAAATGCTAAAAGAGTTGCAAACAGGAAAGAAAAACAAATCATGAGCCAGAGGAAGGTGGAACTAAGAGATTTCCATGAGTAATCGCAAGTTCGCCGGCAAATCGCCTCCGCCCAGGCAGAGCCAAACCATAGCGCAGGGGTAGGCGACGGGCTCGAAATGAGAAGCGACGGGCACGAACAGGAACAAGAGCGCCGACAAAGGTGGGTCCACAGGTCAGACAGAAGCTAAGGCCCCGTTCGGATACCCCTCTAAAACACCCTCTAAAGTTTATACCTCTCTAAAATAAAAAAGAATCTTACTATTTAAGGGTACTAAATAAAATTTGATTACAAAACCTTTCTGCAGACGGGCGTTATTTTTCGAGACGAATCTAAAGCCTAATTAATCAATGTTTTGACACAGTAATGCTACAGTAACCATCGTATAATCGCCGCTTAATTACCCTCATTACGTTCGTCTCGCGAAATAGATGAAGGGTCCTGGACTTAGTTTTATAATTTGACTTTATTTAGTACACATAAATCGTGCCGGCATTTTGATGTGACCCCTCTAAATACTTTAGAGGGGTCACCGAATGCTGCCTAAATCAAACGGCGCACGAAGCGCCACCAGAACGCATCGTGTGGACAAAACACCCGGGTGAACTTAGCTTTGCCCTTCACTCCCTTTTTTTCTTTTTTAGGGACTTGCAATTCACTCCTAATAAACTCGACAAGAGAGATAGTGGCCTAATGGATAGGTCAGGCCACAAAATTGCAAGAAGTGCAGGAACTATGGACGGGGAACTCAACGCGCGCGTGCAGCGCAGGAGGAACGAAGGGAAAGGAAAGCGAGGACTTTGAGCCAAGCTCGAAGGAGACGGGTCTGGATGGTCGCGCACCAGCTTTTGATGTGCTGCTACGTACGTGTTTGCAGCGGCGGACCCAGGATTTTTTCGCCAGGTGTGCATACAAAAAAATTTTGACCACTATTTTGATAGAAAAAATATAAAAATTACCAATGCATGATAAAAAAATCTTGATATCCTTGTTGCTTATTTGTTTTTTTAGGAAAAACATGTTTATTTGTGTCAAGAACCCAAAAAAGACAGCTCACAAAGATTGTTTACTTGATCAAGGACCGAAATCTAAATACTAAAGCACATATAACAAATAAGAGTCATTCGGTATTCCGGTCATGGTGGCATTGGTATATTAATTGGTAGGAGTGGCGTGATTACTTGATTAGCTAGGGATATTTTGGCGGTTGTGGGTTGCTTTCCAATTCACACTCCGCATCCTGGTCAGGTGCTACTTACACAGCCGAGTCGGTAATTATCAACGGAGAGTGAGCTTCAGCTGTGACCCCATTCCACGAGGGCGAGCCAGCCAAGGAGCGATGCAGACGCATTGTGGAACACACAAAGTCGAAGAAATCACACAAACGATCGTTCCTAGGTTGAATCAACAAGCAAACTTTCTCCTGAGCGCCTCCATGGCTTAGATTAGCAAACTACTTAAAAGATTTATGGCCAAAATCCAGGGTAGTCCAAGGACCACCTGGACTACCCCTTGGATCCGCCCCTGCGTGTTTGTTTGGGCTCCGGCTGTGGCGGCTTCGGCTGTGGCTGTAGCTTTTCTTAAAAACAGCTGTACTGGCTGTGCCTGTGGCTGTGTCTGAAACGTTTGGTGGAACGGCTTCTCCTGCAGCTTCTCCTGATTTATATGAATAAATGGAAAAGACAATTGTCCATATTACCCTTGGACATATGATTTTGATTTTATCCAGCAATACATATTTGATCTTTGTTTTATGTGATAACAAAAAATATTAAAATGATCAATCAATAAATTAGTGGTTTCTAATAACATGATTTTTTACCTCATTAGTGTAACTTGGGCTGCAGCTTTGCCCATCACGGAGGCCCAACAGAGAGAGCACGGGGAGGGATCGATACAGGAGTCTTTCGTGCTCCTCTATTCCCGTCTGCTATGGGTGACCTTAGAGAGCTCGAATCAGCATACGGACAGAGAGAGATGGCGGCCAGCCAGCTGTGGAATCGAATCCTGGAGGCAGCATGGTTCCGTTTGAGCCACCAATATGGGTCTTGGCCATTGGAATTAGCAACGTGGATGAGGAAGAGAAGAGGCGGAAGATGGAGTTGTGAACGAGCCATGGATCCAATCCGTGGCCTGATTCGCCGCCGAATGGGTCGCTGCCCCTGCTCGCATCTTCGCCATCTTGTGCGCACTCTCCTGGAGGCGCCTCAGTGGATTCATGTCGGCGCTGGCGCCGGCGAATCGGCCCCCTGTGCACGCGAACAGAGAGGGAGTCGGGAAGAGAGGTGAGGAGTGAGCGAGTTGTGCGATTTTTTGGATACCCTTCCGTCGCATGCTTACGTGGCAGGGTGAGGACGGGGGAGGAGCCGGCGAAGCCTCCCTTTCGCCGCTCCCTGCTTGGGCTGCTTTTCCGCACCGGCTCCCTCCGTGAATTGTGGGAAAGCTGGTGAGGGAGCGGGGCGTTTGGTGACAATCGAAGTGGAGCCGCTCCGGGAGCTGCCGAGGGAGCCGAAACAAAGAGGCCCTACTGGTGGAGCAAGCGGCGGCGGCGGCGGCAAGCAACGAGATGAAAAGCATTCGGCCGATGTATATTTTTATTCTCTTCTGTCCTCTACAGAGTACACAAGTTAGATCCTCTCCTAGCTAGCGAGGAAATGTGATCGACGAGAAGAGCCAACCTAGAATTAGGCAAGAGGTGGTGACATGAGTGATGCTTTAGGCATCCATCGAACATTTCCTCTCGTTGCTCGAACCAACCTAAGACGCAAAGTTCGTTCTAGTGCAGCCACCAGCTTTCGATCACTAGCTGTTCAGTACGTATAGTCAGGGCAGGTATTATGTGGCTACCTAGTGGTAACTGGAGCAAGGAGCATGCAGCTAGCGCCTAGCGGCAAGCAACTTGTACATATATGCACGGCAAGTGCTCGTGTAATTGTTGCGTGCATTGGTCCAGAACGGTCGAGCAGAGCTCTGCAACTTCTATATTCTACTGCCAGATGCGTGGAACGTTCGACATCGATGGATCAATTCATGCTGATCTTTCGGGAAAAAAATAAAACATGAAAAGCGGAAGGGGAACCGAACTTATACTGGATGCGGATCAATTGAACCAGGCAGTGTAGAATAAAAATCATTGCAGCAGCGCACTTGGCACCTGATGTCTCTGATGGGCATCAATCGAATCCAATGCTAGCTAGCTTCACACTTGGCATCTGATGTCTCTGATGGGCATCTGATGTCTCTTCTTCTTCCTCTTCTCGCCGCCTCTATCAGGCGCACAGCGGCAGGATAAGGTTGCTTTGCTTAACCCACCCAAGCGTCAAGCGAGGCCGCGAGAGCACGAAAGAGGAGACCATGGAGGTGGCGCCAGTCGGAGGAGGGTCGGCTGTGTACCCGCTGCCGCTGGAGGTGGATGGCCCAGCGCCGCCGGTCCAAGCGCAGCCGGAGGGAGCCGTCAACGGCCTCCCCCTGCTCGCCGGCACCGCTCTCTGCCTGGGTATCAGGGCGGCGCAGGGGGTGGCGGCCGTAGCGGCTCGCGCCGTTCTCGTCTCTGCCGAAGAATACTCCACGATCTGTGCGCTCAGGTGACACATTTTTCCTCCCCTGATCCGAGCTTTGTTTCACCCGCGTGAGAGCCTAGATACACGCACACCATTTTTGCATCTTTGCTTTCCATCGGTACAAAGCAACCGAGCGAGCGTCGAGCTCAGGGTAATTCTTAGAAGAAACAGAAATTCAATTAAGCATATATACCAGCACATGGAAACAATTAAGCTTAATCGTCAACAAAAGAAAAGAATTAAGCTTAATCGTCAACCGCTGTTCCGGAACCAGTCGGAGCAACGCAATGCGCTCCTCGCGCTCTCTACTGTAGCTCTCCCTTCCCCCTCTCCCTGCCCGCCGCCGGCGACTCCTCTCGTCGCCATGGCCCAGCAGCCTCCTCCCTCTCCTCTCTCCCTCACGCTGCACCCTTCCACCCCTCGGCCTCTTCCACTCCGGCGCCCTCGGTGGGTGGACCTGGGCCGTCGGCGTCGCCGGGGTCCGGGGAGCCGGGGCCTTCCATCCCGTCCATCGGCGAGCTCTAGCACATGTTGGGCTCCTCGTCGTCCTCCACTTCTCTCGAGAGTTCCGCGAGCTGGACGTCTTTTTTTTTCCGAACACGCAAAAGCTTCGCGCGTCAATCTTATACTCCCTCTGTCCCAAAATAGATGTCGTTTGACTTTTTTTTGACCGCTCGTCTTATTCAAATTTTTGCGCAAATCTTATTTATTTTTTTACAGTTTATTTTATCATTGAATATATTTTAATCATGACATATTTGTTTTTATATTTAAATAATTTTTTTGAATAAGACGAAGGGTCAAACGTGATGTCCAGTGACAACTATTTAGGGACGGAGGGAGTAGAAGAAATTAGGACCGCAAGTGGGTCGGGTACAAGCGCAGTACGCCGTAGCGCTATAGGCCGCACACGAGGTTGTATATTACATCAAATGAGAACAACCATAGAAACAGAAAAAGAAAAGAGCAATAAAATATCCATGTCGGTGTAGTCATGGCCAAAACTGCTTCAACTTGTATCCGGCAAGGCTCCATAATCTTCCGATCTCTCTGGTCATCTCGAAAACTCGATCAACCGAGGAGAGGACCGACTCAAACACCCTGGCATTCCTTTCTTTCCATGCCATCCAGCATACCAGAAGGAAGACCGCGTCCATCCCCCGTCACTCCGCCTGCGGAACCAGCTTGCGCATCGCGTTCCAGAGCTCCTCGATGGACGTATTAGGCAACAGAGACGGAAGGAAGAGATGCATCCCATGTAAAACGCGACGCCACAGCTGCTTGGTGAAGGCGCACTCCGCTATGAGATGGTCTGCGGTCTCCTGGCTTGTGGCACACAGTGGGCATGCTTCGTGGGTCTCCAGTCCGCGTCGCAGCCTGCGGTCTGCGGTCCAAATCCGTCTGTGCAAGGAAAGCCAGCCAATCAACTTGATTACGTAGAGACGTGTGGGCCCTCCATAGCTCAGACGTCATCGGGAAGAGTTGCATTCCATGGAATAAAGCCGCATAGGCAGAGCTCGTGGTGTACTGACCCGTTGCTGTCCAGCGCCAAACTGGTTTATCCTCGACGCCATCTTGAAGTTCAATCCCGATCAGTGTACGCCAAAGCCTGATGTAATCTGTGATTATCTCAAAAGAGAGGCCGCCCGTAATATCATCAGCCCAATCGTGGTTTGCCATGCCTTGGCGCACCGTTCTTGTGCGTTGTACATTGATCGGCACCGCCGCCAGCAAGCTCGGCGCAAAGTCCTGCACACGCTTGCCATTGATCCACGCATCCGACCAAAACAGAGCAAGATTGCCATCTCCCAACCGGATCTCAACTGCAGCTCGGAACATGGCTTCGACCATCGGCTCCGCTTGGAATGGAAGACCGGCCCAGCAACGGGATGAAGTACGCTGCTACCACATCCACCGAAGGCGCAGCGCGTAACCCATGTATTGCAGATTCAAAATACCAAGTCCACCTTACTCTTTCGGAACGGTGAGGCGCCTCCACGACACCATGCATTTTCCACCGTGTACCTTGTCCGTGCCGGCCCAAAGGAACGCTCGGCTGACGCGGTCAATTTCTTTGATCACCGAGCTGGACGCCTTCAAGGAGGTGCTGGGCAAGGACAAAGGAAAGGCCGTGGCGACCTCCTTCCCGGGCGAAACGTCGTCGTCCTCCTCCGGCCGCAGCTCGGCGCGGCACGGGTGGCCCGCTTCCAGCCCGGCGTGTCCGGGGTCGCCACCGCCGTGCCAACCGTCCGGGTTCATGGCCACTGCCCGTCGCTCTCACCCCCTGGTGCGTCCGCCGCCCCGTCGTGCGGTCGGTGCGGATGGGTCACGGTCGACCGCGGGCCGTCGCTCCACCGCCGCCGACCAAGACGGCTGGCGCACGGTCACCCGTCGCAGGTCATGGCGTCGCATGGAGCGGCCGTTCCCCTCCCCGCCTCCGCGCGAGCCCTGCCCTGTTCCGCCAGAGTTGGTGGGGAAATGCTTCAATTGTTTCTCCACCGACCACGTCGCGTCGCAGTGCACAAGTCCGTCGCGGTGCCTTCGTTGGGTCGCGAGGGTCACCAGGCCCGGGCCTGCAAGAGGCGGCGGCCGCTGGGCACCGCGCCGAGGGAGTCCCACACCGCCACGGCTCGGCAGCACAACGACCGGGCTGCGCCCAACCACCCGCCTCCGCCGCGGCGCGACCCACCGCCACGGCGCATCATCCTGGCGACGAGAGGTGTCCCGGCAGAGCCGCCCGTCTCCCCGCCCCACGACGACTCCCCATCCCGCGACGACTCCCCGCCACGGGAGGGCTCGCCCTCGCCGCCGGCCCGCCAACCGGCTGCTCCAACACCTTCACCCGCGGCCCCGACGCCGTCGCCGCCGCCACCGCCGCGTCCTGACGGGACAGGGCCGGGCGGCGCGTCGACATCTGCGTCATCCCACGCGTGGACTACATGAACACCAACGAGCAGGGCCGGTCCTGACATTGACACAGAACCAAACACATCAAAGGATGGGGCCATCCCATCACATCCCTCCTCATCCCTCAAGACAAACACACCCTTAGAGGCCCGGGCGAAACTAAAATAGGAGGCCCCTCAATATAAACATGAAAATGTTAATGATACTATATATAGTATATATATTTCTCTTTTATAAATATATAATATCGAATGAACTAATTCCAAAACCAAGCAGAGCAGGTATCCAAGAGGATCAATCTAAACAAAGGTATACCGGTCACATAAAACCGGGTATACGTGGTGGTTTCTCGAGCAGCTTGGCTCTGCGACTTCGCCTAATTAACCTGCCACCTGCGAAATGAAACATGATGCGTCGACGCCAAAGACAAACATCACATGAAAACTGACACTCCCGATGCATGGCATAGCGACCCATGGGCCATGGCGCATGCATCTGAACCGCATAAACATCCACCCCTGAAGGGAATACTTGCATCTGGAATTTCAGTACCAATCAATGTACATGTATGTATACCTGCGGAGGGGCCCGTGGGTTTTGGGGGCCCTGGGCGGCCGCCCCGCTGGCCCCCTCCAGGGCCGGCCCTGCCAGCGAGTCCGCCCTCTCCCTGGGGCTCCTCGCCGTGGTCGGCGGCACGAGCCCGCCTGTCTCCGTCGCCGGCGCGCCGACATCTGATTGACTTCTACGGCATCCCGGAGGGCTCCTTCGCCGTCCACGAGTACAGGCCGGAGGACTTCCTCCTCGTGTTACCAAGCAAGAGCACCGCGACACCGTGCTATGGTCGGCGGTGCCGCCGGCGGCCCCCTTTCGCTTCATCGGCAAACCATGGAGCCGCATGGCGCAGGCGGTGGCCGGCCCTATGCACTTCTGGGTGGTCGTCGAGCTCGACGGTATACCAGCTCACGCCTGGCACAAGGACACGGCACAGCGCGCGCTCGGCGGCTCCTGCTCGGTGCAGTCGCTCGCCCCGGAGACGCTCACCAAGGCTTCTCTCGCCACCTTTAGGTGTGCTGCCTGGTGCATCGACCCGAGGTTGGTACCTGACGAGGTGGTGCTGGCCATCCCGGAGCCGGTAACGCCGGCGTGTTCCGTCGGGCTGTACCGCACGCTGCGCCACCGCGTCCAATCCACGTCGCTTCGGTCCAAGCTCCCTCCGCTCCGCCGCCTCCCAACCCTCCTCCCCCTCCTCCGCGCCGTCCCGACGGTGATGGAGCCTCGGATGAGGGCGGTGACGACCCCGATGCTGGCCGCGGGCGGCCTCGCCGTCGGCGTTCCGGGGGGCCTCGCTGCAGGGGCACCATGGGTGGACGGTCGGCCGTCGAGCCGGCTCAAAATGGCGGTCGTCGTGCCGCGAGTTCGCCGCCGGCGATCGCTGCCTGGTTCGCGCCGCCGGTGACTTTTTCCGACGAGGCGAATCCCGTGTTCCCAAAAGGAAAAAACGGTCGTCAAAAAAGAAGAAAGCAAAAGGCCGCTCTGGAAAAGAAGAAAGTCTTTCCCAGTTGGGAAACTGCCAAACCGGCAGTTGTCCCTTCTGCCACCTTCCCGTCGCCGCACGACGACAGCATGGACCGGAGCTCGCCCTTGGACGCTTATGCGGACCTGGAGCCGTCCCTGGAGCTGGTTCCAGAACCTTCACCTCCCGCATCGGATTCGGTTGCATCCGAGGGCCCGTGGGGTGTCGACACGTGCCGCTGCCCCATCCCACCGTCCCCGGACATCTCTTGCCTGCTTTTGGCGCGACTTGAGGTGGGGCCAGCTGCTCGGGACCTTCTGGAATCAAGCCTGGCCTGGGCAGACTCTGGTGGGCCATATGTCCTACCCGGTACATGTCCTCCACCGGCTCTCCTGTTGGGCCGCTTCTCCAACCCCCCGGCCCAGCAGGGAGTGGTCAGCTGGATGGACATGCACGCCACCATCCTGCTCCGCACAGCCCAGTCTAGCCTCTGTCATGCCCTGCTCCTGGAAATCCCAACCATGGAGCGGGTCTGCTTGCCGGACGCGGCCATCCCCATCGACCAGCCGTCCCCTTCGGCACAGGCAGGGCAGGAGCCGCCCCCACTCGACTTCGTCACCACCACGCGAGGCTCCCAGCCGCTCTCCTCTGGCCTTCTCTACGACGATGATGGGTTCGCCCCGGCCTTCCTGGCTCTGCCGGCGACGGACCCCGCTCCAAGGACCCCAACGTCGTCGCCGGCTGACCCATCTACACCGTTGCTGCTGGTGTCTGGACAGGGGGAGGCTGCGAGCTCAGCGGGCATGGGGCTGGCGCTGTCGGGATCTGTCCGTGGTGGGCGCACGAGGACCTTCTCCAGGCGACCTGCCGGCAGCAAGTACTAGCCCCACCTATGCCGTGACCGTCGCCTCGCCGCCCGGGGGTGATGGCCCGCCTGTGGATGGCGGCTGCTTTCCTCGCCGCCATCCGTCGGGAGCTCCAGCCGGCGGCCTCTCTGCAGGCACCCGCCCAACGCCAGGCTCTGTCGCCAGAACTACCAGAGCTGCCGCGGCGCAGCGCTCATCTCGCCAAGAAGGCACGAGGACGCCAATCCAGTGATGCCACAACGGCTCAGAACGCGCTCATGAGACAACTGGACATCACCGCGCGTGACTCCATCCCAGACGCGCACGCCATCGAGCGCTACATGCGGATGTACGCTGAGGGTCTCACTCCGTCGCAGTGCGAGGCCATCAGGGCCTTGTTTGCTGCCCGTGCGAACATTACGTCACTATCGCCGGAGGCAGGAGAGTAGGTCCCTCCAGACCTAGATCGCACTGTCGCTCGCCCGTGTAATGGCTAGTGATAAACTCCTCGGTTCGTCGCTCAGTAGTTAGAAATGTAGTTGCCTCTAATGGCATTTCTATTTTTATGTTTGCAAGAGACCAAAATGGATGTAATCGAGCGGAATGTGGTAATGGAAATGCTTGGTTTGGAGTATGATTTTGCCTACCTTCCTACGGTTAACTCCTGTGGTAGTATCTTATTAGCTTGGCGCTCCTCCTGTTGGACGATCACCAACGTCCAGTTGCGCCGTTACTCCTTGACCGCCAAGGTCACTCAGCTGGGCCAAAACAACCAGTGGTGTATCACTGGGTCTATGGCCCTACGAGGGACCAGGAGAAGCCAGATTTTCTGCAGGAGTTGAGAGATCTACGCCTTTCGATCCCTGGCCCTTGGTTGATCGGTGGCGATTTCAACCAGATCTATCGGGCAGAGGACAAAAACAATGACCTCATAAACCGTCGACTCATGGGTCGCTTTCGTCGCTTTTTGGAGGATTTGGAGCTCAAGGAGCTCCACCTCCAGGGTCGCTTGTATACTTGGAGCAATGAAAGGCTACACCCGACGTTGGAACGCATTTATCGGGTTTTTGTGTCGCTTGATTGGGAGGAGTTGTACCCCAACTGCCTTCTCAACCCCTTATCCTCGGTGTGTTCTGATCATGCACCACTGTCGCTCCAGACGAACGCTTCATTTAATGCCAAGAAGCGGTTCCGTTTTGAAAACATATTGCCTAAGTTTTCGGGCTATATGGAGACTATCCAGCGGGCTTGGATTTGCCCGCTTAGGGGTGCAGACCCCTTCCGTCGCTTAGATTGGTCGCTCCGCAACACCGCTCAGCCCTCTAGAGTTGGAGCGCCAAATTTGTAGGCAGTGTTCGCCTCCAATTGGCCATCGCCAAAGAAGTCATCCTTAGTTTTGATATGGCCATGGATAGGAGGCAGCTTTCCGAAGAAGAACATGACCTTCGAAAATTTTTGAAGTTGAAGACCCTCGGTCTAGCGTCGCTACAGCGCACTATTGCTAGACAACGGTCGCGAATCCTATATCTTGCCGAGGGGGATGCCAATACCAAGTTCTTCCACCTTCATTGTAGCTTCCGTCGAAGGAAGAACTTTATTGCCACTCTCGAGCATGAGGGCTCGGTCGTCGCGTCGGAAGATGCCAAAGCGGATATGGCCTTCCGCTACTTCGACTCAATCCTTGATCGCTCTGCTGATCGGGGCCACACCCTTGATTTTGAGGCGCTGGGGATATCCTCTCTAGACCTCACGAGCCTGGTTGCTCCCTTCTCCGAGGACGAGGTATGGAAGATTGTTACTGATATTCCCTCGGACAAGGCACCGGGCCAGATGGTTTCATTGGTCTTTTCTATAAGACTGCATGGCCCATTATAAAAGGAGATGTCATGAGAGCCTTCAGCGCTCTCAGAGATGGATTTCCATAGTTTCCATTTGGTTAATGGAGCTATCCTCACGCTCCTGCCAAAGACGGTCGATGCGAAGTTGGTCAAGGACTACCGCGCTATTAGCCTCATCCATAGTTTCGGCAAGCTTTTCTCCAAGTCGCACGCCAACCGTCTATCCCCTTTTCTTTCATAGCTGGTTGCACCTAACCAAAGCGCGTTCATCAAAGGTCGCCATATACATGATAACTTCCGTTTTGTTCAGGGGCAGCCAAGCTTCTCTATGCTAAGAAGCGTCCCAGGTTGCTCCTCAAAGTCGACATCTCTCATGCCTTTGACTCGGTTGCTTGGCCCTTCCTCCTAGAGGTTATGGAGCATATGGACTTCCCCCGAGCTTGGAGGGATTGGGTCTCCGTGTTGTTATCCATGGCGAGTACCAAGATCCTACTCAACGGAGCCCAAGGGCGTCGTATCTGTCATCATCGGGGCCTACGGCAAGGAGACCCACTGTCGCCTATGCTTTTCATTTTAGTCATGGAATGCCTTAACGCTCTAATTACGAAGGCTGACTCTTGGTCGCTTTTTTCCCCGATTGGCCATACCTCTGTCATCCATAGGGCATCTCTCTATGCGGATGACATGGTGGTTTTCTGTCACCGGTCACCTCGGACCTCACCCTCATGAAAGATTTACTGAACCTCTTCGAAGGGGCTTGGCAAGTGTCATCTTAGTCCAATTCGATGCTCGGAGGAGGACATGTTGCTCGCGCTACAGACGTTCCCCTATGCGGTCGCTGAGTTCCCTTGCAAATACTTGGGAATCCCTCTAGCGGTCACAAGGCTGCCCAAAGCAACCCTCCAGCCGCTAATTGACAGGGTCGCAGATCGTCTGCCTGCTTTGGATGTCTGGTTTACTAAACCGAGGCGGTCGCTTGATTCTAATTAAGTTCACCTTCACCGCCATACCGATCTACCTTTCCATCTCGACCAAGCTTCCACCCTGGGTCATCAAGACCTTCAACAAGATATGTCGCGCCTTTCTCTGGCTAGGAACAGAGGTAGTCTCGGGAGGCCATTGTCTGGTGGCTTGGGAGAAGGTCCTTCGACCTTTGGATCTCAGAGGGTTGGGTTTGCTAGATTTGAGACGGTTGGGAAAAGCGCTTAGGATGAGATGGCTTTGGCTCAATAAAA
Organism: Eragrostis nindensis; assembly: GCA_012490785.1. Lineage (NCBI taxonomy): Eukaryota > Viridiplantae > Streptophyta > Magnoliopsida > Poales > Poaceae > Eragrostis > Eragrostis nindensis. Next base: position 43,401 of record JAAXCT010001006.1, on the reverse strand, counting down.
CCGAACCTGTCCGCGCCACCTCGGCCTTGGGAGGATCTTTTGAGCCAGACTTGGTGGCCCTCTTTGAAGCCTCCGTCCAGGGGTAGTGGGTGACGGTTCCTCGGCACTTTTTTGGCAAGATAAATGGCTTGATGGACAATCCCTGCAGAGGATCGCGCCCAACCTCTTTCTTGCCATCCCTAAGAGGGCATAGAACAAGAGGACCGTCAAGGAAGCACTATCTAACCGAACTTGGGTCCCTGACATCCGTGGTCGCCTTACTATCCCGGTGTTGCTTGAGTAACTGGATTTGTGGGATCGCCTCGCAGGCATCTCCCTACAGGCCGGGTGCCCAGATACCTTCCTTTGAAAGTGGTCGTCGAGTGGCGTTTACACGGCAAGCTCCACTTACGCCGCCTTTTTCATCGGCCAGTCTGCGGTGGAGGGGGACGCGCCCGTTGTGGAAGGTAAGGGCGCCAATGAAATGCAAGTTCTTCATCTGGCTGGTACTACATGGTCGTTGCTGGACATCAGAGTGACTACAACGACATGGTCTACCTAACCATGGACCGTGCGCCCTGTGCTTTCAGCATTCGGAGATGCTCGACCACCTCTTGCTTGGCTGTGTCTACAGCAGGGAGACATGGTGTCGCCTTTTTCGGAAGGCCCATCTCCAGCGCCTTACCCCGGCTCCAGAGGATGATTTTGTCGCATGGTGGCTCTCTCGCAGGAAGCAGGTTCCCAAACCGCGCCGGCGCTCTTTCGATACTATGGTCCTCCTTTGCGTCTAGAGCATCTGGAATGAGCGAAATGCTCGAGTTTTTAGGAACATAGCGGTCACCCCAGCCGCTTTGGTCCAAAAAATCTCGGACGAGGCGACGCTTTGGAGCCTTGCAGGACTTCTTGTCTGGTCGGACTTCTTTGTTTTATGAGTAGTTTTACCTCTTAAGGTGTGTTAGTTGTAGGTTTAGGTGTAGTCGTCCGTCGCGTCGCCTTTTTGTGAGTAGTTAGCTTAGTTTCGGTATGTTTTGGCCGCACCACCAATCTGGTGGGGCGATGTGGGGTGCGTTGTAAAACTCTCGTTTCTTCTTAATGAAATACATGCATTGCACGTGATCGGGAAAAAACCGCTGTTCCGAGCATACGAACCTGAGCTGTCTTTTCGCTAGCACCATGTCACTTTCCTCGCCACCGCCGTTTTCTGGAGCGGCTCGCCAGGCAGCTGAATGGATCGACGACGACTTCCTAGAGCGCGTCCCTCGCCGATCTTGGCGTACCCTATCTGAGCTATCGCCTTCCTGTGCTTGGAGCAGCCAAGCAGGCCAGCTATTGCCTTCCTGTGCTTGGAGCAGCCGAGCAGGCCAGCCACGGGAGAAGCAGCGAGGAGGAGCTTGCTGACGCAAAAATCTACATCTGCCCAGACTTTGGCCGTCTGGTGTGCTTCAGTTCATTGTTCTGCGAAGGTGCAGGCTGCAGCTCGTGCAGACTACAACAGTCAACACTCTAAGAGCTTCGTAGCGAACCTCAGTCTCTGCTCTGCTCGCCCTCCACTGCAGCTCGTGCAGACTATAACAGTCAACACTCTAAGAGCTTCATAGCGAACCTCAGTCTCTGCTCTGCTCGCCCCTCCATTTGCTGCACTCCAGATGCTCGACCAAATGCCTCAAAGATACAATCTTATTGGCTTATGTCTCAATCAAATTTTAGGAGCCCAGTCTTATGGTTCGGTTGAGAAGCTATCAATTGAAATGCGGCACTACTTCAAGTGAAGCTTCTTTATATTCAGGATTGCAATAGTATTTCCATTGACAACACTTGGATCTCATATTGCACACAGCCGAAACTCTAACTTCAGAGCTTGACAGAACTCTCTGGACTTTCAGAAAGAGTAGCATCCTTGCTGTCAAGTATGAATGGTCTGAAGATTTCCGGTCACTAGCATTTTCTCCGAACGTCATATGGACCAAGTGTAAAACCAATTGGTTTAGCATCTTGGCGAGTAGCAATATCATGTAAATGTGTTGCAATCCGAATCTGCAGGTTGGCATTATTCAAATAGAATTCACATATTTAAGAAGTTCATTAATTATTTCGCTGGCTTAGTGTCATGGCCATAGCAATAGATCAAAAGATTTAGTTATTATGTCCTACCAATATCAGAGCATTTGCTTATGTTCCTGCAAAATTATGCCAATAAGGCAGTAACCTAACTTGTCAATTACCATGCCATTACCTAGGCAATGAACATACTGGTAAAAGTGCTAGAAAGTTTGCGTTTCGTTATGTTCATGCAAAATTATGCCAGTAACCTAACTTGTCAATTAGCATGCCATTACCTAGGCAATGAGCATACTGGTAGAAGTGCTATAAACTGCTAAAGCTCCGTCACAGCATATTTGTGGGTGCAGAAGGTATTACATATATTTACTCAAATACACAGCCTTAGGTGTTTTTTCTTACTTAGGTGAGGATACTAAGGCAAAGGTCATGAAATTTTCATTTGAAAACCTGTCCTAGAGATGCATTGTGTACTAAGTTCTTGATGAAATGCCTGCCGAAATGCAATTTTTCTAGCTCATATCCAGATAGGTTACCCTGCTACAACGTATCCTATTAGTAAGATGCATCAGTAACGATCTTTCAAAAGAAAAAACATTTGTAACAGTATTTTTGACATTTGGTGATATTTATAAGTTTAGGGACCTGTAACTTCAATTTAAGTGCTGTGGACCTGAATCACATCCGTAGACGAGTTAGGAATTGACAATGTATGATAACGTATTTACAAACTTTTGTATGATATAACAGGTACCTCTTTGTAGCAGTTTGGGTCCAGATCGCTTGGAGCATCTGTGAGCTTCTTTTGGACCTTTCCGCGCTATTTGTGCCTTCATTGCTGAAGATACCCACTCTGCTTTTCTTGGTCCTCGCGGATATCGTAAGTGCAAACTACCTCATACCCAATATTTAAGTGAACTAGTCCAACGGGCTTGCATATTTTTTTTCTCTGGTTCACCTTTAAACTGTAGCAAGTGTTGTAGAATTGAACCACCATAGAATTGATAATTATAGCTTGAATTTAAAATATATTTTTTATTTACTTAAGGGCACACTTCCTGTACACTCTTTTGTTGATGTTTATCTGATCCTTCTATTAGACTGGCACCACGAATCTTGCACGTTGTTTTCTGTTTTTGGACATATGTAGAAATTACATCGGTACAAAGTTCAAATTTCTCTGTAGCAAAGAAAATAAAAGACTTACATGTCTAGCGACTTTTAAATCTGCTGTAATTTTCTCAAACTCACTAACATTAGCCATATGTTTCCTATATCTCATCACTCTATACTTAAAAAAGCTTGGTAATTAGCTAATATTTATAATTTAAAACGACCTTAGCTCCCTTGCCAATAGATTGTCCTTATTGACCACTAAGTTTTGCCATCATCACCTCAACTTTTATCTAGAACAAATCAATATTTTGGTGAGGTGATGAAAGTTTTGTGCAATTCACTCTTTATATTTTACTGATGCATGCAACTGCTTCATTACAGATCATAGGTTCCTTGATCTACTTTGCGGCATCGATGTCTGCAGGGGTTGTCATCTACATCATGGACCTGGAAATCTGCCCAGGGGTGCCCTGTTCTCGGTTCAAGGTGGCAATCGAACTAGCATGTTTGGCGTATTTTCTTATGGGAACATCCCTATTCCTTAGCCTGTGGAGGTTGCACAGCCGTTGGATCGCGGGGATGCTACACCCGGTCCAATGAGTTCAGAAGGTTCTAGATCTGTTTGATTAGTATGTTACTAGAAAGATGGTGCGGCCTTGCCGCACCTGATTACCCGCCCTGTCTTGTATGAGAAAATACAATAGAATAAATTCTTTTCAAAAAATATATTGGACACTCTGGGATAGAATGTTCAAACAATTGAAATTGCATGCAAGAAGAATATTTTTTTTTCATACTGTGTAAGTTGGATGAAGCAATCAGTTCATTTTTTTCATTACAGAGCATGCTAAAATCAAGTGCATATTTACATTTTGTTGACACAAACAGCTTTGGATGTATAAACTTGCCAATTCACTAATCATTGTGCTTTTAGCTGACATGATAAGGTGAGACACGATCTTCTTGTTGGCTCAACCTGAATCTATACTTCTGAAAGTCCTGAGACGAATAGGAATAAAATCATATTGACATAGCACTTCACTGCAAGAAATTAAAGATTGAAAGAAACATTTATGAGAAATCGTTAGGAACTATCAGCGAACAGTTCACCAAAAAGAGTATAAAAGATCAATGCTGCTGAAATTTGACCTTAAATGGTCAAACATGAAACATGCCAACATACACAATGAAGACAATACGCATGTTAGGTGTTGGACCAAAGATCATTAACAGTGGGAACAATAAGCAATTGCAAATCTGAGTGGTAAAAATCAATAGAAATGAATCAGTAATTACGTAGTTTAATAGACACAAGGCAGGCAAAAGTGTCTCCTTAAAAGATGTTTCTTATGTCCTTCCAATATCTACATTTGCATATGTTCCTGCAAGATTATGCCAATAACCTAACATTGTTAATTAGTATGCTAGTACCTAGGCGATTTAACATACTGGTACAAATGCTAGAAACTGATAAGGCTCCTTCACAACATTTCGTGCTCAAATACACAACCTGATGTTTTTTTTGTCCTACTTAGATTAAGATATTAAGGCAAAGGTGATAACATTTGAAAACCCCTCCTTTAGATGCAATATGTACTAGGTCCTTGATGAAATATCTGCCAAAGTGCAACTGTCCATGGATAACCGGTAATCTCAACTATGTGTTCTAAGATTCTCTTCTACTCTGTGGCAACTTCTATCATGTGCAGGGAAATTTGCTCTGTTCAAGTTACACGGGTTCTCAAATTCAGGTTTCTTTTCCAAGGCATGTTAGAGGTGGGCGAACACTTGGTTCTGCTAACTTGTATATATATTACAATCATAAGTTATCCACCTTACAAATATCGTTCAAACTTTTTGTTATTTTCATATGATGGACTGTTGTGAGATGGATGTCACGCTTCCAATAATAAAAAACAGAGCATGCTGAAACCAAGTGCATATGTAATTTTCTCGACACACAGTTTGGATTGCCAACCCACAATTAAACAATCATTGTTCTTGCAGCCAACATGATGAGGTGAGAATTAGTTGCCTGCGCTCAAGTTGAAATGTGAACCCATCAGAAAATTTAGTTAGCCACTTAGCCTAAATGAGTATTGTATTGTAAATAAATATCCATAAACCAATGCCTATCATCTTAATTCCTTATACTATTATTAGTTAGCTCTGTAGAATAAGATATCGATTTATACAATCGTTGCTCCACAAAAGGTTGGCATGATACTTATAAAGAATTAATTAAATTTCAAGCAGGCTCTGAAAGCAAGCACATGGAAACAATGCTCAGCACCAGGAAAAAGTAAAAATTTGTCATGGCAAAGTGTTTGCATTGTTGCAAGTGCCTCTGTACCATCTTGCAACGGGTTTTTTCTTAGCTCTAGAGTATTTCATCCAATATTGTTGAACTGTATCAAATGCTTGTTATTTTATTTTTTTTAGGGCAAACACAAGAGCTTTATTAAGCAACTAAGACAGGATTACAATCCTTGGCCGCTTCCCCCATTAGCCATTCCGGGAATGGAGCAGACCAGGAACACACACGATTAACTAGGGAAGGCATTTTAGCACAACAATGCACCACATTGTTTGCCTCCCTTCTAACAAACTTAACTGAAAAAGAACTGAAACTCCAGCCTAGCTCTTGTATTTCTTGCCGTAAACTGGTGATTGCAGACCTGTCCATTGTAGACGAATTCAGAGAGTCTACCAATAACAAGCTATCAAGCTCCAAGATCACCTTCTCGTAACCACTTTCTTTTGCTCGGATAAGGCCGTCTCTAGCCGCAATGGCCTCTATTGTTAGCGCGTCCGGGAGGTAGTCATACCAGCGTGCTTCTGCCACACAAACTTTCCCATTGTGGTCACGAATCACCGTCCCACTGGCTCCAGTACTTGAGTTCACATCAAAAGCTCCATCAGTGTTGACCTTAAACCAATCCTCTTCCGGCTTCTCCCACTTCGCTTCTATTTTCGGACGAGGAATAGTGTTGTCGGCCTCAATACAAATAAGGTCCTCCACCATGTTTGCAACATGCCTGACCGCGGCACCCGCGTTCCATTTCTTCTTACCATGGTTTCTAGCGTTCCTTCCTGACCAAAGAGACCACACACCACAGACAAATAATGCTGCATCTTGTAGATTACAGAGTACTCCACCAATGAGATCTTTTGCCCATGAAGCCGGATGTATCTGTGGCAGTTTCTTCCCAGTAATATCCCTCACTGCTTCTTGCAAAGGTGCATTCAATAGCAATGTGGTATAAGGACTCTGAATGATTTCCACATGCTTCACAATGGCCCTCCTTCGCAACATGCCTCCTTTTCAATTCTGATTTGCACGGCAGAAAATTATTGATAACTCTCCACCAAAAAATTCTTACTTTTGGTGGGATTCTCATCTTCCAAAGGACTTTCCACAATCTGGCATTATCTGAAGAATTAGCATCAGGCTTTCTCTCCTGCATTCTCCTCTCCTGCTCAGTTTTCAGTTGTCTATATGCCGACCTGACAGAGTACGAGACATGTTTCTCTAATGCCCATGCATAGAAGTCCTCCTGTTGGTATCTCCCCGGCCTAATCATTAGGATCTCTTCTGCATCCATTCTGAGAAAGGACTCCTTAATTAGATGCTCATTCCAACACCTACTGTTTGGCATGAACAGATCATTTACCATTGACACACTTGCCTCCTCCAATCGAACCCGAGGCTTAAGCGAAGGAATACCCGGTATCCAGTTATCTTCCCATATATTCACCTAGTCTCCCGGGCCAATCCTTTTAATTATTCCCTTCTTTAGAATATCCCTTCCATGGAGTATGGCTCTCCATGTTTCTGAACTCTTTCGTTTCTTAGTAGCCAATAAAAAATCTCCGTTAGGAAAATATTTCCCTTTGATGACTCTAGTACAGAGAGCATCAGGTCTTGTCATGAGCCGCCACCCATGCTTGCCGAGCATAGCCTGGTTGAATAGACTCAAATCTCGAAACCCCATACCTCCTTCTCCTTTGGGCATCGTCAGCTTTGTCCACCGCTGCCAGTGAATTTTATGACTATCAATAGAACTCCCCCACCGATAATTTGAAATATATGTGGTCATCTTTTGACATACTGGTGCTGGAAGCTGAAAACAGCTCATGGGGTAGGTCGGCACCGCCTGCGCATTCGCTTTGAGTAGAACTTCTCTCGCCGCACAGCTAAGCGAATTCTCACTCCAGCCGCAGACGAATCCACGAACTCTATCAGCCACGTAGCCAAAAGTTCCATCTGAGACTTTGCCCACTGCTGTTGGTAACCCAAGATAACGTTCTCCAAGAGCTTCCGTAGGAATCTGGAGCCCAACATGTATTTCCTGCTTGGTTCCCTCATCACAATTTCCACTGAAGAACACGGCAGATTTCTGTTTATTTACTAGCTGACCCGAACCTCTATGATAGTTGTCCAAGATATTAGCAATTCTATCAGCATTCCTCCTGTTAGCCTGCGTGAATATCAAGCAATCATCCGCAAAAAGTAGATGGGAAATCCATGGAGCATGCACACCGACTCTGATGCCTCTTGCAATGTAAAGACGTCCACTATTTTTCAGCATGCAAGTGAGGCCTTCTGCACATAACAGAAATAAGTACGGAGAAATTGGGTCACCTTGTCGTATTCCTCTAGTTGGTATAAACACTTGGGAGAATACACCATTTACTCTTACTGAAAACGACACAGAGGTGACACATTTCATTACTAAATCACACCATTGATCAGAGAAGCCCAGAGCATGCATGACAGCATTTAGATAATCCCACTCCACCCTATCATACGCCTTTGCCATGTCAAGCTTAACAGCACATGCACCAGACTTTCCCTTCTTATTCCTCAAGTAGTGAATACATTCATAGGCAATTAGCACATCGTCTGTAATAAGTCTTCCGGGAACAAAGGCACTCTGCTCCTCAGAGACAACCTCATCAAGAATCACCCGTAGTCTATTAGGCATCACTTTAGAGCACAATTTGTACAAGACATTGCACAAAGAAATGGGTCTGTACTGAGTTAGCTCTTGGGGGTTGGTTACCTTTGGGATTAGCACTAGCAGAGTTCTGTTAATAATTTCTGGCATATCCCCACCATTGAGAAAACTCAAGACAGGCTCTGTAACATTCTCTTTCACTAGCAGCCAATGCTTTTGAAAGAAACCAGCAGTAAAACCATCTACGCCAGGTGCTTTGTTAGGACCCATCATAAAAAGAGCCTTCTCAATCTCTAGCGCAGAGAACGGTTGATCAAGCATCTCGTCATATGATCTGTCACTTTACGCGGGACATGCTGGCAGACAAGCCCCGGCTGCAAATCAGGTTGTGCCGTGAACAGACCCCCATAAAACTCACTGGCCATCCTCTCCATTTTTGGTTGAGATGTAGCCATCGTGCCATCTGCTCTTTTCAATGCAGTCATCCGGTTGGTTCTCGCCCGTACCTTGGCTTTTGCTTGGAAGAACTCCGTGTTTCTATCTTCCTCGCGCAGCCATTGAATCCGCGAGCGCTGTTTCTCCATTGTCTCCTCTCTTGCCAGTAGCTCTGATAATTGTTTCATTAGCGAACTCTCCCTTTTTTTTGCATGTTATTGTACATAATGCTTAAAACCAAGGTAACTACTTAGTATGAATCTAGTCACTTGGTACTACTTGGAAACATATAATAGCTTACAAGGGCATTATATAGTAGAAACAAAAATTTTTGCATACCGTCTTGTCTCCCTTTTTCATTCCATAAATACAAACTTCATTACAGCAGGGTCAAAATCATCCTTGCTGTAATAATGATTGGGATTAAAAATAATAGTTATAGAATAATTTTGAATGTTAACTTGATCATATGCCAAACGAGCTTTTTTTAAAGTATGATGTGCATTAGTGTTAAGCAAGGTGCCAACACTGATGTGCATCAGTGTTAAGCGCCTACATGGGTCTGGTACGGGCAGGCGCAAGAACTGATGTGCATTAGTGTTAAGCGAGGTGCGGTGCCTCTTGTTCGCCATGGTCGCAATAGAAACAACCAAAAATAACTTTTCATTGTGCTAAATGCTAATTGATCTAAGCATTAGTGCGGTAAGCAATTGTTGTGTTTCTATTAACTTGAAAAGTATTCTTTCTATTTTATGACTGGAACCAAATCGTAATGGAACCTTAAATCAACCAAGATATTGTTTGTTGTAATCTCAAAAATAAGAACAGAGGTGAATGAGGATTCAGGCCAATTGTACAGCTCTGGGCTCCAATGCGGGCAGCCCGTGAGGAAGGGGGGCCGGCTGACTGATGGGGGAGGAGGTAGGGGACCAGGAATGGGAAGAAGAGATGTGGCATCCGCCAGCGGATCGAGCCAGCGAACCGCATCACCAGGAACCTTACCTTCATGGCGTGGGAGAGGTGGGGGGCGCTACCTGATGGGAGAGGACGCACGGGGACACGAACAGGAAGAAGAGATGCGGCGGCCACCACGGGATCGAGCCTCCGAGCCAGCGAGCCGCCACACCGTCGACCTCACCTCCATGGCGTGGGCTATTGTGTTCGTCGAGGGATCGATGGAAGGGACTCAGAGAGAAGCGATGGGATGGGGTGGGTGGGAGGACCTAATTGCAAGGATGTGGTTTGATGTTTTGAGAAGGATCTAGATGCAAATGAGGCATGAAGCCGATCAGACGGCCATTATTCATCAGAAGGAGGATCGGACGGTAAATATTGTTCAGATGACGTGGATAGGCTTTTTTGCAAAGAAACCGCGCCAGTTTTGAGAAAACTCAAGACAGCCTCTGTAACATTCTCTTTCACTAGCGGCCAATGCTTTTGAAAGAAACCAGCAGTAAAACCATCTACGCCAGGTGCTTTGTTAGGACCCATCATAAAAAGAGCCTTCTCAATCTCTAGCGCAGAGAACGGTTGATCAAGCATCTCGTTCATATGATCTGTCACTTTACGCGGGACATGCTGGCAGACAAGCCCCGGCTGCAAATCAGGTTGTGCCGTGAACAGACCCCCATAAAACTCACTGGCCATCCTCTCCATTTCTGGTTGAGATGTAGCCATCGTGCCATCCGCTCTTTTCAATGCAGTCATCCGGTTGGTTCTCGCCCGTACCTTGGCTTTTGCTTGGAAGAACTCCGTGTTTCTATCTCCCTCGCGCAGCCATTGAATCCGAGGAGCGCTATTTCTCCATTGTCTCCTCTCTTGCCAGTAGCTCTGATAATTGTTTCATTAGCGAACTCTCCCTTTTTTTTGCATGTTATTGTACATAATGCTTAAAAACAAGGTAACTACTTAGTATGAATCTAGTCACTTGGTACTACTTGGAAACATATAATAGCTTACAAGGGCATTATATAGTAGAAACAAAATTTTTTGCATACCGTCTTGTCTCCCTTTTTCATTCCATAAATACAAACTTCATTACAGCAGGGTCAAAATCATCCTTGCTGTAATAATGATTGGGATTAAAAATAATAGTTATAGAATAATTTTGAATGTTAACTTGATCATATGCCAAACAAGCTTTTTTTAAAGTATGATGTGCATTAGTGTTAAGCAAGGTGCCAGCACTGATGTGCATCAGTGTTAAGCGCCTACATGGGTCTAGTACGGGCAGGCGCAAGAACTGATGTGCATTAGTGTTAAGCGAGGTGCGGTGCCTCTTGTTCGCCATGGCCGCAATAGAAACAACCAAAAATAACTTTTCATTGTGCTAAATGCTAATTGATCTAAGCATTAGTGCAGTAAGCAATTGTTATGTTTCCAAATCGTAATGGAACCTTAAATCAACCAAGATATTGCTTGTTGTAATCTCAAAAATAAGAACAGAGGTGAATGAGGATTCAGGCCAATTGTACAGCTCTGGGCTCCAATGCGGGCAGCCCGTGAGGAAGGGGGGCCGGCTGACTGATGGGGGAGGAGGTAGGGGACCAGGAATGGGAAGAAGAGATGTGGCATCCGCCAGCGGATCGAGCCAGCGAACCGCATCACCAGGAACCTTACCTTCATGGCGTGGGAGAGGTGGGGGGCGCTACCTGATGGGAGAGGACGCACGGGGACACGAACAGGAAGAAGAGATGCGGCGGCCACCACGGGATCGAGCCTCCGAGCCAGGGAGCCGCCACACCGTCGACCTCACCTCCATGGCGTGGGCTGTTGTGTTCGTCGAGGGATCGATGGAAGGGACTCAGAGAGAAGCGATGGGATGGGGTGGGTGGGAGGACCTAATTGCAAGGATGTGGTTTGATGTTTTGAGAAGGATCTAGATGCAAATGAGGCATGAAGCCGATCAGACGGCCATTATTCATCAGAAGGAGGATCGGACGGTAAATATTGTTCAGATGACGTGGATAGGCTTTTTTGCAAAGACCGCGCCAGTTTAGATATTAAAAGATTATATCAACCTGTTAGAAATTAATTTAGAAGGATGCATCCTTCTATGGATGAAACTTTAGCCATCCGCTGAATAATTTCGCATGAACACTATGTGGGTTTTTTCGTTAATTTTTTAAACATTATGATGTGATGGCAGACGTAAGCGATGTGGTGTGATGTAATGAGTGTTGTAACATTCAGGCACCATGGGCGTGTTCGGCAGTTTCCTCCAGCTGCTGCTGCTACTGCTGCTACAGTCTACTACTTGTTTGCTACAGTGCGCGAATCCTCCGCTACAGTGTTCTCTCTCACTATTGAAACTGCAACTGCAACTACATCCTCCAACCGAACAGGCTGCATATAATGCGCCGTGCTCCAGAACCATTCCCCCCTTGTGCATTCATTCTGAACTTTCATCATGCATTTCATCTCTAGACTTGTAATGATGTTCTATATATGAGTGTCTTTCTACACGAATAATCCTAGACACACTCGAACGATTACAACTCAGAGCAGATAGAAGCGTTCTACTTTGCAAAATACAGTTGTATCACTACAAAGGAGCACTGCTGTGAGCAGAAGCCTTCGATGAGTTGTTGGTCGTGGACATTTTCAGTTCTAATTACCCCTATGGGACTCAAACCACTCAAAGATCTCACCGTTCTTCAGGCTTGTGAACTCATGGAAGGCGTACGCAACGTTGAACTCCTCAGTTACATGCCTCTGCAGACGGAACCCCTCCGGCAAGACCTTGGCCTCCTCTGCCGCCTTCTTCCACGGCGTGCTCCTCCCGTCATTCTTCAGAAACCCCTTCTCGTCCACGAACCCCTTCCGCCGAAGCACGTCCACCAGCGCGTCGGCAACCGCGCGGGTCAGCCCCGGCACCCTCTCCGCCAGGAACTCGGCGCTCACGGCGAAGTCACCGCACTGGACCTCGCGCACGTCCACGCGCTTCGCCTTGAGCATGCCAATGCTGGCCGCCACATCGCGCGCCCTCTCGGCGTCCTTGGGCATGTGCACGAACAGCGCCGGCGGGTACCCGGCCGGGATGTCGCCCATCGTCCCGTACACGCCCTCGGCGATCATGACGGCGATGCTGCTGAACTTGACCCTGGCCGCGAGCGCGGATAGGAAGTACCCGCCCGAGGACGCGCCGATGCCGACGAGCGGGAGGCCCGCGAGCTGAGGGTGCTTCTCCCTGGTCCACCACTTGATGATGGACTCGACGGCGGCGAGCTCGCTGCTGCCTTCCCCGGCGGCGTCGTCGAGGGACCAGCACTCTGCGCGGCTCGAGACGGCGAGGACGGCGTACCCGCGGGCGAGCGCGGCGCGCGTGAAGCGTCGCTCCTCCGGGAGCCCCGCGCAGCGCGGGCAGCCCGAGGAGGCGTCGAAGAAGTCGGTGGCGCGGATGGTGCACCCGGGCGCCGCGAACAGCACGGCGCGCGGCGGCGAAGCCGGCGGCAGCTGCCACAGCACCTCGTTCCCGCTCCGCTGCTCCACGCGCGCATCGAGGCGGACGGCGGCGTCCTCCGCGGAGGAGGCGGCCAGCTGCGACCCCGCGGGTGTAGGGGTGCGCGGGAGGAGGAGCGCGGTGGCGAGGAGCAGCAGCGCGCAGGTGGCGGCGATTAGAGCCGCGGGCCGGAAGGCCGGCGGGATCCCGGAGAGGATGGCCTGCATCGGCGCTTGTGATTAGCGATCCGACGCAGAAGGGGGTTGGGATTAGAGAGGATCCGAGACGGATTTGGGCGGAGATCGCATCGAACGAGCTAGTTTGACTTGAAAAGAAAGCGAGACAGAGGAGTGGTTGACTGCTTGACTTGCTTTGCTTGGGACGAACAACCGGGCCTGGCTATAAGTGTTTATGCATTGGGCTTTTTGTTACTTTCATCAGACGATCTAGCCTGCTAAGGCCTGCCAACGCCAGTTCTCGCTGCTTCTGCGGAGGGGAAGCGGAGGAGCGCAACTGCGCAAGGGTTTGGTCTGCTCGCCGGCGCCGCTGCTCTCGCCGTCTTCGTCGTCGGCGTACTCGCGTCCCTTGGGTCTCCTACTTCCTCGCCTTTCTGCCTCGTCCATCTCCTTCCGCCGGCATCTCGGGCTGTCTCCCACGCCATTGCCTTGTCTTCTTCTCCAACGAAGGCGGCTTCGATCGGCATCCTCAGGTAATCCCCTTCGCCGCAGAAATCCCACCCCCGCCCTTGGCTGCTGCCCACAGGGGTTGCTGTCCAAAATCATTGATGCCCTGTTGCTGATGAATTACTGCCGCCTATCTACTTATAGTTTGTCTATTGTTACCCGGGCCGTTTGCTTGCTTGATAATACTATTTGGTAATGTCATGTGTTTCGCAACATTAGTAATAAAGAAATTATAGATATGTCTGATTCCACCTGTACTGCTGATTCGCTTCTTTTCAACTTCTTCACTGTAATTTTATTTCCAGCACTTTTTTTTTTAAAGATGTGTTATGTGTATTTCGGTTGCTATTCAGTATAAGTAACTTGGTATTCTTGAATGTTAGTTGGTTCAGGGGAAATGGACCCTGAAGATTTCACTGACTCTGAGGAAGAGGAAGAAGACGATGACTTGATGCTATTCATATTGCCAGCATTGTATCTAGCCTCTACTGAAATTTCAACACCAGTTCATGCATCAACCGAAACTGCAACACCAAAAAGTGTATCCAAGAGAATTGCAGCACCAGGTCATCCATCAACTGGAACTGCAACACCAGGTCATGCATCAAAGAGAACTGCCACACCAGGTACTACATCAAAGCGAAAGAGAAATGCAAAATCAGGTCATCCGTCAACTGGAACTTCATCTCTAGGTGATAAAAAGAAGTTTCGTACTGTAGAGTGGATTTGCAAAGTGCTTGAAGATGACCGAGGTGAAGGCTATGATAAACTTCAAGTGGGGCCTCAAATTCTGCAAGAACTGTCAGTTTATCTTAGGTCAAATAATCTGCTGCAGAATACAAGAGGTGCTTCTGTAGAAGAGAAAGTTGGCATGTTTATTTACATGCTATCACGAAATGCCAGCTTTCAAAAATTAAGCAGCAGATTTGTGTACAGTACAGAGACTATCCATAGACATATCAAGGCATGCTTTGATGCAGTCACATCACTGACAAGTGAATTTGTCAAGCCTCCTTCGACTCAACCTCATTGGAAAATATCATCGGATCAACGCTATGGGCCTTACTTTGAGGTGAGTGTAACCTGTGAATGTATATTACTGTATTTAAGTATTTTCCACCCTTTTCCCTTAACCTGATTTCTTTTCCTTTGCAGAACTGTATTGGGGCAATTGATGGAACCCATGTCCCTTTAAATATACCGGATAGTGAAGCAGCTCCATACAAAAACAGAGAAGAATCCATTTCTCACAATGTGATGCTTGCTTGTGATTTTGATTGGAATTTCGTCTATGTTTCTTGTGGACGAGAAGGGTCTGCATCTGATGCAGCAGTTTTATATTCTGCGATTGAGTCTGGATTTGAAGTCCCAGGAGGCAAGTACTATCTGGTTGATAGGGGTTATGCAAACACGCCATCTTTTCTTGCTCCTTACATAGGAGTCCCATACCCTACTTTGGAGCAAGAACAAAGCACTTTTCAACCACAAGACTACATGGAGCTTTTCAATCTTCGTCATGCACAGCTGCACAACCACATAAAGCATGCTATAGGCCTTCTGAAGACGAGATTCCCAATTTTAAATGTGGCAACAGGTTATCGGAAAGAAACTCAACTGAAAATTCCAGCAGCGGCAGTAGTTCTGCATAACGTATTTCAGAGACAGAGAGGTGATGAGGAGCGGTTAAGTAACCAAACTATCCCATCTACAGCCCGTAAACCTGTGGCTCTACCCAGTGGCGACAATACATATGGCAATGATGTTGCAGCTTTGAACAGTCAATGCTACATGGGTGATGCTTTGAGAGATGGTATTGCACTTCGGATGTGGGCAGATTATGAAAGAGACATACATTCAAGCAATCATGAAGCTTTTGTCTGGAATTCAGAACGTAACCAGCTGACGTAAATGAACATGAAGCCAAGTATAACAAATGTTCAGTTTCAAGGTGTGTCGAGGCTGTAGGTACAGAAGTACAAATGCTTTGTCTGTGTCACCCAGATACTTGCCCCTGATGCATTTGAGGATGTTGTGAACCAGAGTGCTTTCTATGCTGCCATCCATAGATGTGGTTGAACATGAAAGTCCTGCATTCCAAGGGAAGCACCTCCTGTCATGCCCAAAAAAGGGATGTAGGCGTCAGGACTCTTTCTAGGAGGTATGGAGAGTGGGTTTTGCTGTGCTATATCATATTCAGGTTAGCAATAGTGCTCACATCTGTTAACCTTCCTTTGACTCCAGCCGCACATAAGTTAACGGCTTGAATTGTGTTTTGTTGACTTTAGTGTCTCTGTAAAGTTCAGGTTAATCCTCTTGTCTTGCCTCATCCATCATTTATCGGTGGAGTTATAATCAGTGTTTTTGTGAACCTCTTATCACAAGACAAACGGGACGTGAACTCTGATTAGGAACAGGAACAGTCAGTGGAATGTTTTCATTTTTTTTTTCCCATTGCAAATTTGCAATCTGTCGGTTGTATTCGTTAGTGCAAACCCATTTGGTCGCTTTGGAGAATGGGAGCCGCCGTTTCTCGTCTATTTGTGCGGCGTCCCGGGTAATTAAAACACCCGAAACCCCGTGTTTACGTACTTGCCCCAGGATCAACGACAAGTACACACGGTAATCACAGTGGAATCTCAGCTATATCAAAATTCAACTAGCATATTTATTTCAAACTTACAAAACATTGGCTCATCGGCCGACAAAATATTCGCAGCGGTAAAAGGATTCCAAACATCCAGCGTGTGCCCCGTGTTCATCCCACAGGCAATTGACTGGAAGTTGAACTCCTAGAAAGAACGGCATCGTTCCTCACCGAGATCCTCGTCATCTCTGAAACCAAGTTATCGGAGGCAAGCAATGCGGGTGAATAATAACAAAATCATAATTATATGCAAGGCCAAATGAAGGAAGGTAATATGGGTAAATTTGCATAAATGAGCAAATAACAATCTAAACTTGATTGATGAAATAATTACTAAATTAAATTGCTTGGATATAAATTGCATAAAGGTAAGTACAAGTAATTACCACATAAATAAAGTGACATACTTGACTTCCATGTCAAGTTCCTACAAAATCATTATCTATACCAATTCATATATCAATAATCATCATGATCAATTTTAATTCCAACCATTTTCTAAACAAAGACCTATCATTAAGGAGCTTGAGACCGCAAGCACGGCCATTCGAATGGATTATGACTCTGCAGAGTTTGTACGCTGTACCCATGGACAGTGAGTGACCGTCTGTGGTGTTGCAAGCACCGTGCACTCACGAAGTGTGCACATCGGTATCACGCATGACGTTTTCATTAGCCGTTTGTTAACCTTGCCTTCCCTAAATTGTAAAAATCCCTCCGTACCTACTAGCTAACATCCCAGAGGTACAATTTTCCCCTCCTTCAAACATGGATAGTTAGGCAGGAATTAAGAAGGTACAATTCATTGTGTCAGCAAACTTTGATCCCACACGTTATAGTAATGGGAGCCCCTTCGAATAACCCCATCAAAATCGGGAATTATCCGCACATTCTCTACTTCTAGAAGGCAAGGCAACATTCAACTAATTACTTAGCCATGGCCGTCCCATACCAGCATCCATGGTCGCACGATGTTTCCTTAAATCAAGATACAAATGTACCGGTCCTTATGCGATGCGACGGGTCTCCAAAATCATGATTATCAAACAATCATTTATCCAATTTAACATTATCATATCAAAACCCGTCAACATCTACATTATCATCATATATCATCAACCATAATTTCCCATCAACATGAACCATAAATTTAATGATTATACATGTACTTACATTTATACAAAATATAACCTTTCATTTTAGCAAGCTTAATTAGTAATTCATTATATTATGAAGCTTAGAGCATATGACCATTATGATAACCCAACCTATGGATACAAGGGATTATGATACGGTCCAACAAATGGATAGAATTAAATAGGTAGTATCTATCATTTCCCAAATGAGCATTTTTAGTGATATAAATTATGCACAAATTCATCCTACAATTTAAGCACTTAAATGCATTTGCAAACATAGGGTCAGAATGATCAAAGGGGTGTGCTTGCCTCGCACCTTTATATACATAATTCATACGACGGTCTTCAAGTGTCAATCTTCCCGTGTTGCAATCTTTCGACGATTCTCTCACGTACACATCAATCCACGATCGACCATTGTCGAAAGATCCAAATAAAGCCATTCAAGAAGATCCAATAAAATCTACAATAATAAATGCAAATATTTTGAATAAAAACCCAAGAGCATGATCATGGAGTGTATTTTATGAAAATAAAATATGTACTCGGAGTTCGTACGAATGGACCACGCGTTATCGAATTCTATCGATAAATAAATAGAAGAGGGGATACTAGGGTTCTCGCGATTCTATTTACTTTACGGTGATCACTTACTATAAGATATATTCATGGCCTTATATAGGCCATATTCACCTAGACAAATTATTTACAAGTTATTTCCTCTTAAAGAAAGTAAAGTGTGGGATTATGCATGAATCTTTATTTATAAAGCACCTAAGTGGAAATGATGAGATGCATATGTTTTATTGATGGTGATTGCGTGCATATCTATTATTTTACATCCATAATTATTTCTACTATTAAACATGGCATTGTTCAAATAAACATAAATAAAGAAACTAAATTTATGTAGCAATTATTCCTAAAATGATTTATATGCAAAATGAAGCTACATGCTTCTAAGGCATATGGAAACATTCCCATGCATTACTTATCTTTTATAAATATTTATATGTCTTTATGCATACATATGATATAGTCAAAGATGTGTTTCTTTTAAATTAAATTATCTACACATGGCATGTCTTAAGGATTTATATTGCTTGATTATTTTACATGATTTAAATATTATGAAGATGGCACTATATGCATTGGTGTAACCTAAATATTTAAGTAAAGCAAAGTACATGGAAGTGCAAGTATAAACTAAATGCAGAGGAAACATACTTGTTGCATATGTCTATATTCAAGCAAAAATCTAATTTTTAATGCTTCATTATTCTTCCTTAAATTACTTATGCATGGCTACATGAATGCTTATGATGTGCAACATACATTCATGAGCATGGGATGTGAATAAATCCATATGCAATGCTTACATAATAAGTTTATTTACTTAGGTTAATTAATTTAACATTAAAGGTAAAGTTTGTACAAAACTACAATTTTAATACTACCTGTGATAATTAAGGCAAAAACTTCATATTTTAATTATAATGGTGACATGCAAATCTATTGTACCAATAACAATTAAATTTCTCATAAAGAAACATGTTGTTTCTTAAGTAATAAAACAAACCTAGATATTTATTTTTCTAACAATTTTTCCTATGATTATTTTCTGATGAGCAGTGCCAAAAGATCCTAAAAATGATAAGAAATTTTTCTAGCATTTTTCCCAAATTTTACCCTATTACTTTTCTATCAAATTTGAGCTAAAAACGTTTAAACCGAAACTAGCCAATCGTAGCCGGACACGTGGCGGCTTAGGATTTGTTTAGTTCAAACTGAACGCGTGCACAGTACAGCGGCAACGGAAGGGCTCGCCGGCGTCGGAACGACGGCGAAACCTGGACAACTCCTAGCCGAGGAGATGCGCGGGATCAAGGGCTACAGCCCGGTGGTGACCTCGTCGCCGATGGTCAACTGTAGCGGCGGCGCGACCAAGACCTAGGCGGTGCGGCGGCGAGGCTACGGCGACTTGCGCGGAAACGAGCACGACGACGTGTTTGTGTCATGCGCACAACACCTACGGGCTTGTAGGAAGCTCACCGAGCTATTGGCAGGAACGGAGATGGCCGGAGACGGCGGTTGGTCGGACGGCGGCGGCGAAACAGGGGAGGGACCGGCGATGTGATCCATCCGCCTAGAAAGGAAGAAAGAGATCAAGGGAATGAGAATCAGCATCGCACAGATAAGCTAAAAACGCATGAACTCAACGCGGAGCTCACCGGAGAAGCTCGAATTCCGGCGATGGTGGCGGCGGCGGATTTTTGGGGAAAATCCAAATTCGCCCTTCTCAACCGGTTTCTCTCACGGAGAGTGGTTCAGAGTGGATGAGGAGGACCAAAGGGAGTGTGAAGAGGAAGGACGCGGCCTTTTGTAGCCGGTTGAGGCGGTTTGAAATGTCGGCGCGCTGGCGCGCACTGCGCCCTCGGTGGCGAAAGAAGATTGGAGGAGGAGAGGAGGCTCCGGATCGAGAGCGCGAGTGCGAGAAGCTGCGCGAGGCTCTGGGACACGCGTAGCTCGCTGCGGCGCGGCGCTACCATGCCGCACAGGATGGCGGTGGCATGGCGGCCAATAGCAGCGCGCGGTGCGGCGGGCGCGGATCGCCTTCGCGTTCTTCCACGGCGTAGGGTCAGCGCGGGAACAGGAGGCGGTGCGGCGCTCTGGTGTGAGGAAGGCGCGGGAAGGCGGCCTGCTACGTGGCGGCGAGGCGGCGAGCGGCACAAGGCGGTGGCGCGCATCGCGGCGCACACGCGGTGCGCGTCGCGCGTGGGCAGAGGAAGGGGAAGAAGGGAGCGGGCCGACGCGGGCTGATGCAGGCTGGATCGGGCCGAAGTGAGCTGGTGCTACTGTTAGAGAAATGGGCTGAGCCCAAAATAACGAGTTACTACTCTTTCTATTTTTCAAACTGGCTGAGAAGATTACAAATTTTCTACCTATGCAAACGATCTCTAAAAATTCTGAAAAATTCACAGAAATTAATTTTCTGTGATTCCTAGCGATGGTGAATTTTGGGGAATTTTTGGTAAAGCCAATTTCCCACGAAAATTTAGACAGTTTAGGTGCACATATGAATGTCATGCATGTATGAGTTTGAAAAATTCCAAAATTTACTCGAATATAAAATCCAAACATGAAAACCAATTTTCAATATTACAAACCTCAAATAAGAACATCTCAAAATCAAAACCATAAGAAAAGTATTTATTTGAAGCCAAAAGAGTCAAATTAACATTTTATTTAGAAAATTTCCATCGAATTTATTTTGTAGCTTTAGAGCTTAGGTTAATGAGCGATTATATTTCTTAAAAACGACGGCCTAGGGGCCCGGGATGTTACAGTCTACCCCCCTTAAAAAGAATCTCGTCCTCGAGATTCCGCGAAGTGTCAGTGTGGGTGTTTACGAAAGTTAGTTCCAAAATGTCGAAACGTTCTTCGATCTTCGATACGCCATATGTGAGAATGATCTTCACGCTCTTGTTTTGCCTCCCTCTTTGACATGGTCACTTTCTTGAAAATTCTTCATATGCCGTATCCCTACTCCGTTGTAGTTAGTGGAGGATGATTTTGAAATTAATTGTCATTACATTGTTAGTTCTTCGTCTTCGGCATGCCACACGCAGGGAACAATCTTCACGTATTCCTCTTACTTCTTCTTCGATATGGTAGATTTTCTTGAAGTTGTTCTCCGATGTAGTATATATGTCCTTCATGTTTGATGAATATTGGTATCTTGAGGAAGAAGAATCCTTTTAAAAGAAATCTTTGGGGTTTTGTTAACATTTGTTAGTGAGGATTGCAAAAATTTTTCTTCGGCTCATAAAAGAGTTAGTACTTGTATGATCAAAATATTAGTAAAGTTAGATATATCTTACGTCCTACCCCCCTTAAATAAATTTTAACCTATCATTCATAAAACATTTTACATGCTATGCACAATACATAAAGTTAGTTCCTTTATATTCGAGATTGTTGTAGCAGTGAGTCATTTTCTTGTATTCTCCTTGCTTCCTCCTTGGTGTAGTCGCTTCTTTCTTGTCCTTGAAGTATCTTCATGAAGTCCCTTTCCTTTATTTTGAGAAATTACTTGATCTTCTATGGCATGCATGCTTGTGAAAACCCTGAATCGCATATTAGTGTTCCTCGTCTTTGGTGTTATCTCACCATGAGTGTTAGCACTACACATCTTTCTAACTTTATCTTTTATCGATAGTTAGCAAGCATCTATATGATCAAGGGGAAAAATTATTTTATTCAAGCTAATGCATAAAGACTTTCAAAAATAGATGCGGAAGCAAGAGAAATATTTGAGTGAATGCTTTTAATATTTTATTTTTGTTAACAATTATTTTAAAAGATTCTTATATGAAAGAAACTATAATATTTTCAAAATCACAAGAAAGTTTTGATGAGATAATCTATTGAAGAATGGAGTCAAGAGTGGTAAGCTGACAATCCAATAGAGTTTTAGGATCATGTAAGCAAATGAATTTATAATGGTGAAATAAAACCAATATGATTGGTTATGAACAATTTTGAATGCCACGAGTCCCATGAATAAGGGAAAATTTCTTATGTTCAAGGAAACATGAGGTTTTCAAATCGTAAGATTGTTTTTATGAATTTTGACCTACCAAAGAATAGAAGTCAAAATCAATAGGCTAGTGTTTCAATGGAATTCAACCTCGGGAAAACGGATGAGTTTACAAAGATAAAGTAAAATCAATAGGATTGGTTTTTAAATGACTCGAATGACATGTTGGTCATTGAAGGGTATATGAGCACAACACTTGTCATCTAAGAAGAATGGCAACCAATCCTTACAACCAAAATTACCTAATGGGAACATCAAGGATGGTTTAGGAACCTACTCCAAAGGTTTACGAGGTAAGTTCTTTAGGACAAGATCAAAACAAATTTTTTTTAGAGCAAGTCAACATGGATTTAACAAAATAATAAGGAATTCTAAATATATGATCAAGGTGACATATGACAATATGGGCATGTGTAACAATGTGATACCGTAATTATTAAAGTATGATCAGCTAATTGGTAGAATGACTTGACATTCAAGTAGGATAGTGAACGATTCATGACAACAAGGTTTATTCACGAATAGTATAAGGAATTATTCCAAGGTTTTTAAGATGATTACCTTAGAATACACTAGATCAAAGAAATTTTAAAATCAAAGTAACATAGAGCCATAGGTTTCGATGTTTTGTGGATCATGGAAGATAATATTTTTCATTGGATCATGTAAAAAATCAAGGTTGATTTGGAGACCACATCAATATAAATCAAGTGATCTCTTGGTTGAACAATTCAAGGAGAATATTGTTCTCAATTCAAGGGTATCAGTGGACACCGAGTTAATAAAACAAGGGAATAGTATTACCAGATAAGATAGTTAGACAAAACAATTAGGCATATAAAGATAACATCGAAATGCTTTACGAAGGTATTCGAAAATGGTCATACCTTCAATTTCAGTGAATAGCAAGGAAGATAGGAAAATTTAGAAATGATATGATGCAATATTTCCGTGTCTCTTTTCTTTTTAATAAAAGATAATAGGACATGTCGACCCAAAATAAATCAAAGAGGTTTAATTGTAGCAATGTAGGCCTACTTGACAAATGATCATCGGTTAGCAAAACCAAGATCATAAAGTAAGCATGATTTTAAATTTAAGCAAATTGCTACTATAAGATCAAAAGTCAATAGAACGGATAATATTCGTGATTTTCAGATTTTTCTTATAGGGCAAGGATCATAGAACTGATAGGTAACCCATTGAGGGGATATCCTCATAGATTACGGGTCGTAAAATTCAACACCGATGATTGAACAAAAGATCGGGGTTGATTTGATTCATATGGAAAGATGTATCGATTGATGGCAAAACTTTCGTGAATGCAAAACAATATGATCATGGGCATTTATATGAGTTTCAAAACAAAATAGAGGAATATTTGAAATAGATTTAACAAATACTTTAACATTCCTGCTAAAAGATTTCAATGGAGTATAGATCAAATGGAAGATTTTATACTATACAACCATGATATTTTGTAAGAAAGATTTTGAAATCATTGTCATTTTATATGGGAGTGGAGGATATTCAAGTTCCAAAGTGGATGAAATGCACAAATACCCTATGAGTGAAAGAAGAATTAATCGACCTTGGAACAAAAGATAATTCATAAAGGTTTCATATTGCGATAAGGTGCAAAAGGACATCTATAGTAAAAGTCAAGGAGTTTGAAAACAAGGATATCAAGGTTATGAAAATTAACTCTATTTTTTTTTTTTTGAATAACGGAATATGAATATTGATTTATCAAAAGATAGTAAAACGGGGTTTCACAAGGAAGTACGTGAAAATTCTCGTACTAGTTAATTTCAAAGGGCGTTGATCGAATAAAGTCATCACGCTATGCAAAACGTGATGCAAGATAAGAATGGCATTAAGAGTATTTCCACCAAAAAGGAAAATTGATGGGAATCAAATTTTTAATGATCTCACATAAAATGATAAAACAAAACTAAATTATTTTTGAAAGAAAGAAATATAATATGGCCTCACCATAGGTATGCCATGCTTAGAAATAAGTCAAAGAAAATTTTGATCTCAATAAGTGAAATGTATACAACTAGGAGGTTAAAAGGTAGAAGTTAGGAGGTGTAATTAACGACATCACGATGTTAGAGTCAACATATTTCACGGTCAAAGTTAGTAGGATTATCCTAAAGGAGGTTAGCAAAATTTAAACCATTTATTTTAACATCTACTTTATGTCTTAGAAAAGAAACTCCAAATCACATAGAAACACCAAAAGAACGAGCAAATCGACTGCAAATGGAAACTCCGGGATTTTTGAAAACAATTTTCTTCTTAATGATTATATTCATAGGTCCTTATGGCATAGCACTTTTAAAATGCCATATAATCCTATCTTAATATATTTTCCTACGGCTTAGGCAACTATAATTTCCTAAGGAATTTTGAAAAGAATTAGAAAAGAAGCCCTAACATACACCATGTGCTCTCATTACATCTTCTCGCTTAGCTCTTAATAGCATATAAGAAAAAGATTAGGAAGAAGATAGAATCATAGTTGAGAGGCTCAATAAGGATTATTAGGATCAAGGAAACGATAAGTTACAATAAAGAATATTAGAATCAAGGTTGGGGAAAAGAGAACATTATTCTTCTTCTCCTTCATCTTTTCTCCTTAGCTAAGAAAGAGACGAGAGGGGATAAATAATTTCTCAAAATCAAATGAAAATATAGATAAGAAAAGAAACTAAGATTTAGGAAAGATAGAGCGAAATCTTATATTTTCCTCAAAAACATTTAATAGTTTTAAAAATATATCATTAAATTGCTAATCTAATCTAACGACCGGTCTATCTAGGGTCAACCTGCAGTCAATATAGCTCTGATACCACCTGCGGCGTCCCGGGTAATTAAAACACCCGAAACCCCGTGTTTACGTACTTGCCCCAGGATCAACGACAAGTACACACGGTAATCACAGTGGAATCTCAGCTATATCAAAATTCAACTAGCATATTTATTTCAAACTTACAAAACATTGGCTCATCGGCCGACAAAATATTCGCAGCGGTAAAAGGATTCCAAACATCCAGCGTGTGCCCCGTGTTCATCCCACAGGCAATTGACTGGAAGTTGAACTCCTAGAAAGAACGGCATCGTTCCTCACCGAGATCCTCGTCATCTCTGAAACCAAGTTATCGGAGGCAAGCAATGCGGGTGAATAATAACAAAATCATAATTATATGCAAGGCCAAATGAAGGAAGGTAATATGGGTAAATTTGCATAAATGAGCAAATAACAATCTAAACTTGATTGATGAAATAATTACTAAATTAAATTGCTTGGATATAAATTGCATAAAGGTAAGTACAAGTAATTACCACATAAATAAAGTGACATACTTGACTTCCATGTCAAGTTCCTACAAAATCATTATCTATACCAATTCATATATCAATAATCATCATGATCAATTTTAATTCCAACCATTTTCTAAACAAAGACCTATCATTAAGGAGCTTGAGACCGCAAGCACGGCCATTCGAATGGATTATGACTCTGCAGAGTTTGTACGCTGTACCCATGGACAGTGAGTGACCGTCTGTGGTGTTGCAAGCACCGTGCACTCACGAAGTGTGCACATCGGTATCACGCATGACGTTTTCATTAGCCGTTTGTTAACCTTGCCTTCCCTAAATTGTAAAAATCCCTCCGTACCTACTAGCTAACATCCCAGAGGTACAATTTTCCCCTCCTTCAAACATGGATAGTTAGGCAGGAATTAAGAAGGTACAATTCATTGTGTCAGCAAACTTTGATCCCACACGTTATAGTAATGGGAGCCCCTTCGAATAACCCCATCAAAATCGGGAATTATCCGCACATTCTCTACTTCTAGAAGGCAAGGCAACATTCAACTAATTACTTAGCCATGGCCGTCCCATACCAGCATCCATGGTCGCACGATGTTTCCTTAAATCAAGATACAAATGTACCGGTCCTTATGCGATGCGACGGGTCTCCAAAATCATGATTATCAAACAATCATTTATCCAATTTAACATTATCATATCAAAACTCGTCAACATCTACATTATCATCATATATCATCAACCATAATTTCCCATCAACATGAACCATAAATTTAATGATTATACATGTACTTACATTTATACAAAATATAACCTTTCATTTTAGCAAGCTTAATTAGTAATTCATTATATTATGAAGCTTAGAGCATATGACCATTATGATAACCCAACCTATGGATACAAGGGATTATGATACGGTCCAACAAATGGATAGAATTAAATAGGTAGTATCTATCATTTCCCAAATGAGCATTTTTAGTGATATAAATTATGCACAAATTCATCCTACAATTTAAGCACTTAAATGCATTTGCAAACATAGGGTCAGAATGATCAAAGGGGTGTGCTTGCCTCGCACCTTTATATACATAATTCATACGACGGTCTTCAAGTGTCAATCTTCCCGTGTTGCAATCTTTCGACGATTCTCTCACGTACACATCAATCCACGATCGACCATTGTCGAAAGATCCAAATAAAGCCATTCAAGAAGATCCAATAAAATCTACAATAATAAATGCAAATATTTTGAATAAAAACCCAAGAGCATGATCATGGAGTGTATTTCATGAAAATAAAATATGTACTCGGAGTTCGTACGAATGGACCACGCGTTATCGAATTCTATCGATAAATAAATGGAAGAGGGGATACTAGGGTTCTCGCGATTCTATTTACTTTACGGTGATCACGTACTATAAGATATATTCATGGCCTTATATAGGCCATATTCACCTAGACAAATTATTTACAAGTTATTTCCTCTTAAAGAAAGTAAAGTGTGGGATTATGCATGAATCTCTATTTATTAAGCTCCTAAGTGGAAATGATGAGATGCATATGTTTTATTGATGGTGATTGCGTGCATATCTATTATATTAAATCCATAATTATTTCTACTATTAAACATGGCATTGTTCAAATAAACATAAATAAAGAAACTAAATTTATGTAGCAATTATTCCTAAAATGATTTATATGCAGAATGAAGCTACATGCTTCTAAGGCATATGGAAACATTCCTATGCATTACTTATCTTTTATAAATATTTATATGTCTTTATGCATACATATGATATAGTCAAAGATGTGTTTTCTTTTAAATTAAATTATCTACACATGGCATGTCTTAAGGATTTATATTGCTTGATTATTTTACATGATTTAAATATTATGAAGATGGCACTATATGCATTGGTGTAACCTAAATATTTAAGTAAAGCAAAGTATATGGAAGTGCGAGTATAAACTAAATGCAGAGGAAACATACTTGTTGCATATGTCTATATTCAAGCAAAAATCTAATTTTTAATGCTTCATTATTCTTCCTTAAATTACTTATGCATGGCTACATGAATGCTTATGATGTGCAACATATATTCATGAGCATGGGATGTGAATAAATCCATATGCAATGCTTACATAATAAGTTTATTTACTTAGGTTAATTAATTTAACATTAAAGGTAAAGTTTGTACAAAACTACAATTTTAATACTACCTGTGATAATTAAGGCAAAAACTTCATATTTTAATTATAATGGTGGCATGCAAATCTATTGTACCAATAACAATTAAATTTCTCATAAAGAAACATGTTGTTTCTTAAGTAATAAAACAAACCTAGATATTTATTTTTTTTCTAACAATTTTCCTATGATTATTTTCTGATGAGCAGTGCCAAAAGATCCTAAAAATGATAAGGAATTTTTCTAGCATTTTTCCCAAATTTTACCCTATTATTTTTCTATCAAATTTGAGCTAAACACGTTTAAACCGAAATTAGCCAATCGTAGCCGGACACGTGGCGGCTTAGGATTTGTTTAGTTCAAACTGAACGCGTGCACAGTACAGCGGCAACGGGAGGGCTCGCCGGCGTCGGAACGACGGCGAAACCTGGACAACTCCTAGCCGAGGAGATGCGCGGGATCAAGGGCTACAGCCCGGTGGTGACCTCGTCGCCGATGGTCAACTGTAGCGGCGGCGCGACCAAGACCTAGGCGGTGCGGCGGCGAGGCTACGGCGACTTGCGCGGAAACGAGCACGACGACGTGTTTGTGTCATGCGCACAACACCTACGGGCTTGTAGGAAGCTCACCGAGCTATTGGCAGGAACGGAGATGGCCGGAGACGGCGGTTGGTCGGACGGCGGTGGCGAAACAGGGGAGGGACCGGCGATGTGATCCATCCGCCTAGAAAGGAAGAAAGAGATCAAGGGAATGAGAATCAGCATCGCACAGATAAGCTAAAAACGCATGAACTCAACGCGGAGCTCACCGGAGAAGCTCGAATTCCGGCGATGGTGGCGGCGGCGGATTTTTGGGGAAAATCCAAATTCGCCCTTCTCAATCGGTTTCTCTCACGGAGAGTGGTTCAGAGTGGATGAGGAGGACCAAAGGGAGTGTGAAGAGGAAGGACGCGGCCTTTTGTAGCCGGTTGAGGCGGTTTGAAATGTCGGCGCGCTGGCGCGCACTGCGCCCTCGGTGGCGAAAGAAGATTGGAGGAGGAGAGGAGGCTCCGGATCGAGAGAGCGCGAGTGCGAGAAGCTGCGCGAGGCTCTGGGACACGCGTAGCTCGCTGCGGCGCGGCGCTACCATGCCGCACAGGATGGCGGTGGCATGGCGGCCAATAGCAGCGCGCGGTGCGGCGGGCGCGGATCGCCTTCGCGTTCTTCCACGGCGTAGGGTCAGCGCGGGAACAGGAGGCGGTGCGGCGCTCTGGTGTGAGGAAGGCGCGGGAAGGCGGCCTGCTACGTGGCGGCGAGGCGGCGAGCGGCACAAGGCGGTGGCGCGCATCGCGGCGCACACGCGGTGCGCGTCGCGCGTGGGCAGAGGAAGGGGAAGAAGGGAGCGGGCCGACGCGGGCTGATGCAGGCTGGATCGGGCCGAAGTGAGCTGGTGCTACTGTTAGAGAAATGGGCTGAGCCCAAAATAACGAGTTACTACTCTTTCTATTTTTCAAACTGGCTGAGAAGATTACAAATTTTCTACCTATGCAAACGATCTCTAAAAATTCTGAAAAATTCACAGAAATTAATTTCTGTGATTCCTAGCGATGGTGAATTTTGGGGAATTTTTGGTAAAGCCAATTTCCCACGAAAATTTAGACAGTTTAGGTGCACATATGAATGTCATGCATGTATGAGTTTGAAAAATTCCAAAATTTACTCGAATATAAAATCCAAACATGAAAACCAATTTTCAATATTACAAACCTCAAATAATAACATCTCAAAATCAAAACCATAAGAAAAGTATTTATTTGAAGCCAAAAGAGTCAAATTAACATTTTATTTAGAAAATTTCCATCGAATTTATTTTGTAGCTTTAGAGCTTAGGTTAATGAGCGATTATATTTCTTAAAAACGACGGCCTAGGGGCCCGGGATGTTACAATTTGAAAACTGAAACATCTAGTCTATAGAGACAATGTGTTCATAAGAGCACGTTTTTATAGAACGTAAAAAGCCTGAGTTTTGCAAGGATTCTGCGCGAAAGTGCTCAGTCCTACACGGTAGGGGAAGAAATCGGGCAGCCAATGAGCCAAGCTGCCCTGACCGGAGCCGGAGGCTGCGAACTCCATAGCAGTTGAGTTCAGAGAACTTTTGTTGGATGGACGGCTTTACAAATTCACAGGATCCATAAATTATATTTGATTTGGTTTGCAATCTAGCAAAAGAAAATTAATATTTTTATATCAGATTTTAGAATAAAAGAAAATTAATATTTTTATATCAGATTTTAGAATAAAAGAAAATTAATGAGGAGCGAAGAAATTACCTACGATCCCCAACGCTTTCCAAATCTACGTAGACTCGTAGAGGATGTTGATCACACGCTCCCAAATTGACAATGCTTTCCAAATGAGCGCGCCAGCTGACATGTGTATTTTCTATTCTAAACATGCTTATCGTTAACGCAACGCTCATCACTTGACCGTACGATAAGTGGATGACTGGCTAAGCTTCTTCCACGCCTCATGCTTTGTTAGTTTACAATTTTTTGCCCCCTTTCACGTGTACTAACCACGAGGTGAGGAGCAAGCGACCCACACCACCTCGAGTTGCCTACGTCGTCTCCACCAACGGGGAAAGGAAGCAAGCGACCCCGCGTTCGCTAGTCGGCCTCCGCCGTCAGCATCTGCGCGCGCCGCGCCGCGGGTTGCCTACGGTACGTGCAGCGACTCCTCTCGCCGGTCACCTTAACGGGCACTGTTTGCAACTCCATGGATGCCTAGCTTGCCGGCTCGCTCCTTCGCCTGAACAGGAGGGAGGGAGGGAGGGAGGGAGGGAGGCGCGCGATGTGTTACCACTCGTGCCGATGCCCAATGGTCGTGGAGCCCCGCCACGGGCCAGCTGAGACCATCGCGTGCTAGGTGTTCGCCTGTTTGTCCTTCCCGGATCGGGATTCGATTACCGCTTTATTGTTCCGTAGGAGATTCTTGGGAGAATGGGAATGGGGAGAATGGCAGAGCACGCTCACAGGTTTTCGTTTCCATTTTTTGTTTACCTCGTTTCTCAATTTACAAGCTAGACACTCCTTTCTTGCCTCCACTTCGTTCTATAGACCAGTTGGTGACCCAGTGCTTTACTATAGTGATCTGATGGGAATAGTTTAATTGAGCTTGAGCTTTGCTTTGGGGAGAAAATGATCTTTGACGAGTTCTGAGATTCTGTTTCTGCGCTTGGATGATTGTAGTATTGTAAAAACAACGGATAGGTCAGTTGTTGTGCATTTACCTCAATGCAGCATTCCTTGTCAAATAGTTGCAAGCCTGTGCCTGTTCTGAGCTTTCAGTAACATTTGTGCACACTGCAGCGCACGGGATCACATTTTCATAACACAATCGCAGCCCAGCTTGTGTTTTACTTGGTTTATAGTTTTATACATATAACATGAAATATTTCACCATTGACTCGTAGTTCTTGTATTGTCTATCGACCATTGGTTACATAATCACTCCAGTTCATGGTTTCTTTTATGTCAATTAATGTTGCTTATAGAATTAAGCTTTGCGTTATTGTCTGCAATCGTTTCCTTTTTAATTGATTCTGATTTAAGTATCTTGTATGTAGAACTTTTATTGTTAGAACTTCTCGTCCTCCAAGGTTGGGCCAAGGTGGATTTGTTTTGTCCAGCTTCTGATTGTAAATTAGCCATGAGAAATATAACAGTGAATCGTCATTCTGAACTGCTAGAACCGTATTGCAATTTGTTCTTCAGTACTTGTTTGATTTTATCTCTTGCTATCGACTCTAATCCTGTTTAATTATATTGTTTTCACAGGGGGACTTCAAAAGTAAAAATACAGAGGATATGGCATCACCATACAAACCTAAGAACATCCTCATTACGGGAGCTGCTGGGTTTATCGGATCCCATGTTACAATCCGTATTGTGAAAAAGTACCCTGATTACAAGATTGTCGTCCTTGACAAGCTTGACTACTGCTCTAATCTGAAGAACCTGCTCCCTGTGTGCTCTTCACCAAACTTCAAGTTCATCAAGGGCGATATCACAAGTGCTGATCTTGTCAATTACCTTCTTGTGACAGAGAACATTGATACTATAATGCACTTTGCAGCCCAGACACACGTCGACAATTCATTTGGGAATTCCTTTGAATTCACCAAGAACAACATTCTTGGTACCCATGTCCTACTTGAAGCCTGCAAGGTCACTGGCCAGATCAAGCGGTTTATCCATGTTAGCACTGACGAGGTCTATGGTGAGACTGATGAGGATGCGGTGGTTGGCAACCATGAGGCGTCACAGCTGCTCCCCACCAACCCTTATTCAGCCACCAAAGCTGGAGCAGAGATGCTTGTTATGGCATATTGGAGATCCTACGGTCTGCCGATTATCACTACTCGGGGAAACAATGTCTATGGCCCTAATCAGTTCCCTGAGAAGCTTGTCCCAAAATTGATTCTCTTGGCCATGAGAGGGAAGCCCCTCCCGATCTACGGCGATGGGTCCAATGTCAGGAGCTTCCTATACTGTGAGGATGTTGCAGAGGCTTACGAGGTCATTCTACATCATGGGGAGGTTGGACATGTCTACAATATTGGGACTAAGAAAGAGAGGTCGGTCCTTGATGTTGCAAAAGATGTTTGCAAGCATTTTAATCTGGAACCGGAGAAATTCGTCCAGTTTGTCGTTGACAGACCATTCAACGACAAGAGGTACTTCCTGGACGATGCGAAGCTCAAGAAACTCGGATGGTTTGAGCGCACTTCATGGGAGGAGGGCCTGAAGAAGACGATAGAATGGTACCTAGCTAATCCTGACTTCTGGGGTGATGTTTCTGGGACACTAGTGGCTCATCCAAGGGGCGGTATGGGACCTGGGTATGTGGGATATGAGGAGATTAAAGAAATACTGGGCCAGTTCTCTAAATGATCAGGGAAACATTGTGGTGTCTCGAACATCAAAAGATGCTCCTATTGCTTTGGGACCTAGTATCTTTGTAATTTCAGGTTAATACTTTTTTGTGAACTTGTTACCACAGATAAGGCACGTCGGAATGGTATATTGACCCTGATTTTGGGATGATTTGTGGTGCAAAGCTGATCATTTGTCTCTCGCAATTTGTCAGTCAATTTGTTAATGCAATGTTGCACGGTTCCTTTGCCTTTTCATTTGCTCCGTCCGTTTATGCTACTTTGGAGAATGGAAGTGGTAGTGGGAGGTCACCTTTTTTTCTTCTTCTTCTGTATTTGAAAGCTGAACCATCCAAACGCCAATAAAATTATTCATGATTCTCTTGCAAGCTCCAAAAAGGCAGCAAAGATAAAATTATTCATGATTCTCATACAATTCATAAAAGCCCAGCGTGTCCCGCGTGAACTTTTTTTTGATTATTGTGACCAGCTCGTGTGAACTTGGCACTCGATTGCTTCATTTCGTATGCGCGAGTGGATGAAACTGTCAAAGTTCAGTGGCAGTTAGCACGGTCGTCTCTGTCCAAAATTTTGGGGCTGGCAAGCTGGCACTTGCCGCTGCGCTACGCCGAGTGTGATGTTGCTTTTGAGGGAGTGTAGTGTAGCTGGTGTTCGTGGTTGGGCGTCGGATGCACGTTTGTGTTTGATGCAGACGAGCTACCTACCTGGCCACCTGCCCGGTCCTGGTCGAGACCCAGAAAACGTGAGTCGTTCCGTACGTGCCAAGTGAACGGAACGGTTTGGCATTCCTCCATGTCGAGTGACTAATTAAAAATCGACCTGATTTGATTTGAGTAGGTCGTCAATGCGTCCGGTGCTACACAAACAACTCGAAAGCCCCTCTTTTCCCCATTCCAGTAGTTGCCTTTTACTTTTAAAATCGTGTCGTTTTTAAGCAATGTTTCTTTTTCACCGCAAGAAAAAGGGTGATGCTTCTTTCGTCTGAAAATGTTCCTCTCTTTCATTATCCATTTCTTATGTAACGTCGCATAGCTCAAATTCAACAAGTCACGCTTCCTTCACTCTAGAACAAATGCTACCCTATTTACTCTTTAAATTGTTATAGTGTTGCTTAGCTCGATGTAGTAATTTAAGACGGTTAGGCTAATACCACATGCTATAAGCAGCTTGGACGGGCAGAGAAGGAAAGAGGCGGCGAAGAAGAGTCTTAGCTCTCGACGATGGACACTTTCATTTTCATCTCAGCTTACATGTATAATTATTATTATTATGCAGAGGTTTTAATTTCGAAGCATGAAAAATACAGCTTAGCTTGCACAAAAAACACCAGTATGCTACATTGCCGATTAAAAAAAAACTCTGAACCTTATAGAATTGTCGCTGTGAGACGCGTGGGCCAGTCACCATTTCGTGTCTTTTTTCATTCTTCTCCTCGCGTTTCACGAGCAACGGCGACGGCCGGGGATCTGATTCTGATCTCGCGTGGGCGTCATCTCCACCACCGCACACACCGCCGTGCCGTGGTTTCCGCCGACCCCATCAAGCGCACCACCACCGCCACCTCCATTTATTGGCAACTCCCTCCCGCCACCCGCCTCCCTCTCCACTTTCCCTCCCTCCCGTCAACCGACGCCTCCGCTCCCGCGACGTACGGCACGGTACGAATCTCTCTCTCTCTCTCTCTCTCTCTCTCTCTCTCTCTCTCTCTCTCTCTCTCTCTCTCTCTCTCCTCGCCGGCGCGCTCTGTCTCCTGAGCAGGGTGAGGCGCGCCACCTGCTCCTTCTCGCGTCAGAGGCTGCGGCCTCGCCGCCAGGCCTCCTGCATTGCGCGCTAGGTGCTCGCTTCTTTGGCCCGGCACGGATCAGGGCCCTTTCTCTCCTCTTCTTTTCTCCGTTCCGCGGGTAATTCTTGGGAGAGAGCAGATGCGAGTCATGTCACACACCGTCTCTTCTGGATCATAACATTCTCTTCTCTCTTTTTTTTTTTTCGTTTTGTCAATTCTTTCTTGCCCTCCCTCTTGAGTCTTGACTAGATCGGGTTCCGGCCTAGAAGTTCAACTAGTGATCTGATATGGCAAAAGATTTAGTGGTATAATTGAACTTGCTCCGGGGAAATTGGCCTGCTGACTCTTTGATTGATAGAAAAACGCATCTTGCTCTAGAAAATCAGGCTCGGATCCTCTTCTTTCATTAAAGGACAATATCCTATACGAGTGAGATCTGGGTGCACGTTTGTTTTGTCTGTTTGTATAGTGTTGATTTGGTAGGTCAAACCTTGTCACATTGTGCGTAGCAAGAAACCTGATCTTCTGTTTCTGCGTTTTATTACATACAGTAAAATAGGAGGAGATCAATTATTGACCACTCTTGATTTTTATTACGACAATTCGATATTCCTTCTCTTGTAACTGCAACGAAATGCTTGATAATATTACGGGAGGTGACATGCTTTTAAATGCAATTTCGGCCATATTTGCTTTGAGTGTGCAACATAGCAGGCATATTTTGTCATGCTCGCATTTCCCCACCAACAAGCACTTGTGCGCACATGCGCGCCGATTTAGTTTCTGTGTTGCTTATGTTGACTGAACGATGTCTTGTTGTTTACAGTGATAGTGCTCATGTGTCTGCATTCTATTATCAATAGGGTGTGTTTAGATAGTGCAATCCTGTTTTTATACTGTCATTTATGCATTTTTCGTTTCTCGTTTATGCTATGATCCGAGGCGGACTTGCTATGTCCAATTTCTGATGATACAAATCATAAGAGGCAGTTTTAACAATCTGTACCATGTGACATCAGCAGTGCTCAATAATCTTTCTCTAACTCTGTTTACTTTGTGTTCCCAGCAGGATCTCAGAAGTAATAATAAAGAGGATATGGCGACACCCTATAAACCTAAGAACATCCTCATTACAGGAGCTGCTGGATTCATTGCCTCCCATGTCGCAATCCGCATTGTCCAGAAGTACCCTGATTACAAGATTGTCGTCCTTGACAAGCTTGACTACTGCTCTAATCTGAAGAACCTGCTCCCTGTGAGCTCGTCACCAAACTTCAAGTTTGTCAAGGGCGATATCGCGAGTGCTGATCTTGTCAACTTCCTTCTTGTCACGGAGAACATTGATACTATAATGCACTTTGCAGCCCAGACACACGTCGACAATTCATTTGGGAATTCCTTTGAGTTTACCAAGAAC
Organism: Eragrostis nindensis; assembly: GCA_012490785.1. Taxonomy (NCBI): domain Eukaryota; kingdom Viridiplantae; phylum Streptophyta; class Magnoliopsida; order Poales; family Poaceae; genus Eragrostis; species Eragrostis nindensis. The sequence continues at coordinate 7,682 of JAAXCT010001006.1, read as the reverse complement.
AACATTTATGGTACCCATGTCCTTCTTGAGGCCTGTAAGGTCACTGGCCAGATCAGGAGGTTCATCCATGTCAGCACTGATGAGGTCTATGGGGAGACTGATGAGGACGCGGTCGTTGGAAACCATGAGGCATCACAGCTGCTTCCCACAAACCCCTATTCAGCAACCAAAGCTGGAGCAGAGATGCTTGTTATGGCTTATGGGAGATCCTATGGTCTGCCAGTTATCACTACTCGGGGAAATAATGTCTATGGGCCTAATCAGTTTCCCGAGAAACTTATCCCAAAGTTCATTCTCTTGGCTATGAGAGGAAAGCCCCTCCCTATCCATGGTGATGGATCCAATGTCAGGAGTTACCTTTATTGTGAGGATGTTGCAGAGGCATTTGAGGTCATTCTTCACCGTGGAGAAGTTGGACATGTTTATAATATTGGAACCAAGAGGGAGAGGACGGTCATTGATGTGGCAAAAGATGTTTGCAAGCTTTTTAATCTGGAAGCCGACAAAGTAATTCAGTTTGTCGAGAATAGACCTTTCAATGATCAGAGGTATTTCTTGGATGATGAGAAGCTCAAGAGCCTTGGATGGGCTGAGCGCACCCCATGGGAGGAAGGTCTGAGGAAGACAATGGAATGGTACGTAGCCAATTCTGACTATTGGGGCGATGTTTCTGGGGCACTGTTACCTCATCCAAGGACATTGATGATGCCTGGGTATGAGGGCTCTGAAGAGATTAAAGGAATTCTCAGCCAGTTTAATAACAATCAGACAAATGTGGCAGATGCTCCAACATCAGAAGGTGCTCCTGAAATGCATGCCTTGAAGTTCTTGATATATGGTAGGACAGGATGGATTGGTGGACTTCTTGGAAAAATATGTGAGAAGCAAGGAATTCCTTATGAATATGGAAAAGGTCGCCTGGAAGATCGTTCTTCACTCATCCTGGATATCCATACTGTTAAGCCAACACATGTCTTCAATGCTGCTGGTGTTACTGGCAGGCCCAATGTTGACTGGTGTGAATCACACAAGCCGGACACCATTCGTGCAAACGTTGTGGGCACCTTGACTCTAGCTGATGTGTGTAGGGAGCATGGCTTATTAATGCTGAACTATGCCACTGGGTGCATATTTGAGTATGATGCACAACATCCTGAAGGCTCAGGTGTCGGCTTCAAAGAAGAGGATACACCAAATTTTACTGGTTCATTCTACTCAAAGACCAAGGCAATGGTAAGTTGGTCCTTGCGAGGAATAATATTACTGTCTTCTGTGTTTACTTTGTTTGCTTATGTCTTATCTGTCAAATTGGTAATTTTAAGTAGCGCATGGTGAATAAAACATATGGTTTCTGCATAATGCAGGTCGAGGAGCTGTTGAAAGAGTATGAGAATGTCTGCACGCTGCGTGTTCGGATGCCCATAACTTCTGATCTCACGAACCCCCGGAACTTCATCACAAAGATTAGCCGTTACAACAAGGTGGTGAACATCCCCAACAGCATGACAGTATTGGATGAGCTTCTGCCAATCTCAGTCGAGATGGCAAAAAGGAACTTACGGGGCATCTGGAACTTCACCAACCCTGGCGTTGTTAGCCACAACGAGATTTTGGAGATGTACAAGGAGTACATCGACCCTAGCTTCAAGTGGACAAACTTCACGCTCGAGGAGCAGGCTAAGGTCATTGTTGCGCCTCGGAGCAATAACGAGATGGACGCGACAAAGCTGAAGAATGAGTTCCCTGAGCTGCTGTCCATAAAAGATTCGTTGATCAAGTATGTTTTTGAGCCCAACAGGAAGGTGCCTGCAAGCTAGAGCTGGCACAGCTGAAGCTGATGTAGAAAATACAGCAACCATTACAAACCCTAGGAGCCATTCGTCACAACGATTCATTAGAATGTTTTTCCATGATACTTTCTAGCATATTTCTACTATAGAATCATTCACATATGATATATATTCGGCAGTCTGTTGATCTCAGAAATGAAGATTGCCCAATTTGTTGTAGAAACATATTTGAGGAGTTAAAATGTTAACGTTGTGTGTACCGTTTTTGTTCTGTCAATAAATGAATCTAGGCGGAGTGTCCTTGATGCCTACTAGAAACGTTTCTCTGAACATACCGGCTTTTTACAGTTCTTCGCCAGAAGATGTTAGCCGAAAGCAATCAGTTGATGCTGGCAGAAGCTTACGTTACAAGATAGTACTGCCAAATCAATTTGTATTTCAGGAAAGATGGAAAGCTAAAGGTGAAGACGCTTGAAGGGCAGACAACATCTCTGTTCTGCACATGACACGAGCACCAGATCTTGAGCAGTACTCAATTTCCCCTGCTTTTTGCAGGCATTAGAACATAGGCATTAGAACATTGGAATATGTTATCTTGGTGGGTGCAAGCATGATAATGTGGGAAAACGTGATTGCACCGGCACTTTCTTGCCCGGTAGTAGTACTTATGTAGGGTTCTAAATTCTTCCAGGTGGCAAAAAGTAGCAAGGAATTCATAATTTCAGACCAACCTATTTAGCCTCGACGGATGAAGTAATATTCAGTTTTTTCAAGGTTTAGCACGAATATAACTATTTCAGCTGAAAGATAGTATAGCACGAATAGATTTCTTTTCAGTTGAAAGATGGTGAACTCATTTCTGTTCGCTTTTTGAAATCGAGTTCTAAACTTCGCAGTAATCTAACTCGGTCTGATGATTCAGATAGTAGAAGATTTAGAAAGGGGGGAAAAAAAAAGAGAGAGGGTTCGCATTTTCTTGGGCCGTGGGAGGTGGCCCGAGAACTAGATCCAGTGCGATCATTGGGCTGATATCGTCGAGCGCCGCCCGATATGACGCATGATTTCTCAGTAAGATCCATACAATGATTTTTATTTTATTTTATTTTGCGAAGGATAGATTACAGGGTTTAGAAATCAAGAGTGTCAGACCGCAATTACAAACCACAGGCTGCGCGCATCAAATTTCATCTAAAAAGCAAACATCAAAGGCGAAGAAACCTACAAACCGTTGAAATTAATGGAAATCTCACAGCGACCAATAAACCCGGCCGCATGTGTTGATTTAATCTTTTTAGATAATGTAGTGTTGATTTAATTAAACCACAACAAGACTAGGTGGTACTCGCTGCTTGGAATAATGAAGTATTTTGTGAGGATATAGTTTTAGTCCCCGGCGTGCCGCGCTGTGTCTCCGCGCCCGCCTCATGTCATATTAAAAAGAGTTTTGCTATTTAAAAGTATTAAATAAAGTCTAATTACAAAAGTAATTACGGAACTCATGGGCTAATTCGCGAGATGAATCTAATAATAGCAATTAAGTTGTAATTAGTAGATATGAGTAGTTACTGTAATAAAATATGAATTAATTAGGCTCATTAGATGCATCTTGTAAATGAGCATCCCTCTGTTAAAAATATTGTCATTAAACTAATCAAAATACTCTTAAATAGTAAAATTCACTTTGACGTGACCCCGTAGAAATTAACGGCCCAATTAACCAAAGTCTTTGACCGTAACGTCTTCTCAAAGAAAAGCAGCACGCGCGTCATCTGGACTGATGATCCAGCTTTCTAACTTTGGTGGAGTCAAATCACGCCATATCCTCGATCAATCACCAGTCACCAGATTTAATTTGGTTTGCGCTGCCTGTGGACCGTGCACGCGGCCGGGTATCGGTTTGCATGGTTGGGTTGCCACATCATCCGGTCGAAGACTAGTTGCTGATCGATTGATGCGTAATCGTCAAGCTCATCGGCCGTAGAATTGCTGAGCGCGCGCGGGCGGAGCAGCGATCGAAGCAGCTGGCAGCACAAAGTGAAGCCGGCTGCCTGCCGGGCGTCGGGTGAGTCTGCCAGTACAAAGAAGAGATCGAATCCAACAAGGCATAAATAGTAAATCGAAATTAAAGAGACCGATCGAATTAATACTTGCTCCACGCGCGCCTAGCCGGCCTCCACCACGTACGTACGTACGTGCCCGGGGGTTGATCGATGCAGCCGCGCCGACGTCCTTGTCCGCGATCGATGGCGAAGGGTGAGTGCCACACCAGTCGGGGACCAAAGGTGTTGCTCCTCCCCGCCTAGCTGGCTATACACTACAGTACGTGCAAGCGCAGCGGCAGTACCGGTCCACAAGTGGACTACTAGTGAAAGGAGCCTGTGATATTTTCCTTGCATTCCAGTTTGCGATCGACGCTCTCACGAGATCCCAGCTGGTCCCCTGCCATGCGCGGGATACGCGTGGCGCGGTCGGGTCGAAGGCTTGAATTGCCGAGCGGTGACGACGACGCGTGTGCACTGAACGCGTCTGGCCGGCGCTGGATCGATCGATCGACCCAGCCGAGGCTTTCGAATTTTAGTGACAAGCGTCGGGGCCTCGGTTGGAACAACAAGCCACTACGGTACTACCAGTGTGAGTACATGAGTTGAACACCTTTTCATTCCTTCTGGGCTAACACTGGTACTAACAGCTGGTAATCGCCATAAATTAACATTACAAAATTTCACAGGGCAAGCGGGGGCCACGGCCCCGGCTGGCCGACGCCTGGCTCCGCCAGTGAGGTAAGTACAGTACAGCACAGCTAGCGCTGTTGACTGCGTATCAACAGGACGCGCGTAGGCCTAGCCCCCACGTAGCTCGATCGGCGTGTCCTAGCTTCTCCGGCGCGAAAGCGACGGGGCGTTGCCTTGCCACAAGTAGCAAAACAGAGACGGCACCGGCCGAATCGGCGAGCCAAAGGTGTCCTCTTCTTCCTCTTCTGGTCTGGGTAACCGCATCTTTTTGTGCGAGATGCCATCTGCGTATCTATCTGTCTGCGTCGCAGATGCTCCTCCTCTCGCAGCTGAACAAATTAAGCTCGTGTTTCTGCCATTTTTTTTTACATAACAGGGCATTTCATTACTTTCCCAATGAAATTACAGCAGTCTCAAAATAGTTCAAAACATAAAAGCAAAAAGCAGGAAAAAAAAGTCTCTACTGAAACTACAAGAACATATGATTTGCCCGGTGGCATCTAGGGTCACCCGACAAGCTAGCAGCACCCGCGCCCATGTGCACTTCCATACAGCTCTAGACGTGCACCCAGCCAACCAAGAGGCAGCAAAAACGTGTGTATAAATCCTCCGTTTCAAAATATATGCATTTGTATCAGGTTTATTGTACATTCTTTGAACGTGAACAAACATATATAACGGATTCTATAAATCTATACACACATAAACACCAGAACTGCGTATAATTTTGAAACAGAGGGACTACATCTCAAACGCAATTTCATTCAAAAAAAAAAACGTTTCAAAGGCAATGGTGTACTAACTGAAGTACTCCTACTAGCAGTTGTTTCGCGCGCAGCAAGCCACCTGCCCGGGGACCGGCCGGGCTTGATGCCGCCATGCCGACGTCTTGGAAAGCGATCGATGCCTCCTTGGAGTAGTAACCAATCGGGGAGCTCAAGGTGTTCCCTCGCCAGCAACGCAAGCGTACCGGCGGCGCCACAAATATAGAAGTACTCCTCCTGGCTAACCTGATCTTTTCCTAAGCTAATTTTGGATAACCACTCCGTATCTGCGGCGTCGGCCCGGATCATCGAGCGGGCCAGGGCTTTATTTGTGAGATTCGCAAGACACGCAACGATGCACGCCGCGACAGCTAGCGGCTTGGATAAGTGTACAGGCCAGCTGACGGGCCTAGCCGCCACGTAGCTCGGCGTGTCGCCCTCACCCCGTCCTCCTACCTTGTCCGTCCGGAGCGGCGTTGCCACAAGTAGTAAAATAGCGACGCCACCGTATCGGCGGGCTCCTCAATTAAAGTGTTTTGCTTTTTCTCAAGAAGAAAGGATGTGGACGCGCGTGCCCGGTAGCAGATTCTGTACCCAGGTAGCAGTAGATTCTCTCAAACTATTTTTGCTAGTCGCAGTTGTTGGCACAAAAATGGTTTGAGTATCGATCGAGATGGGACTCGATCTAGCGGGTGTTTGGATGCATGCAGACTAAATTTAGTCTCAGAAAATCTTACGATTTAGAAGTAGTAAATAAAGTCTAATTACAAAACTTTTTTAGGGATGGGTGTTATTTCGCAAGACGAATCTAATGAGCCTAATTAATCTCTAATTTACTACAGTGATGCTACAGTAACTAATCGCTAATTATGTCTTAATTACTTTCATTAAATTTGTCTAGCAAATTAGTCCGGAGTTTTAATATTAGTTTTATAATTAGACTTTACCTAGTACTTCTAAATAATAAGATTCTTAAAAGGCAAAGTTTAGCCTCTGAGATCCAAACTAACCGTGGAGAGCCTGCCAGGGCTAAAGTGTAGCATGAAAAAAAGGGGTAAAGCGTACTGCTTTGTTTGACAAACACTAAGTTGACCGGCGTGAAGCGGCAAACGTGAAGCACACGCGACGACGGATCAGATCAGGCTGCCTGCCTGCCGCGGGGCCCAGTCGGCCATCCGACTCCCGCCACGTGCCTGGACGATAGGGGAGGTACCTGTCCAGGGCCCCATGGATAGACCAGGGGCAGCAAAACTTGCGACCTTGTTGGACACTTGGACGGTCGCCTCGTGTCGTGGTGGCCATGCACGAACAGACAAGTCGACCCGGGGGGGGCTGTTCAACTCAAAAAAAAAAAAAATCGACCGGGGTTGGGGCAGTGCCGCGCCGCTGAACAGAACAGGAGTGTTCACTTCACGCGCATCAACGGACGGACGTGTGCGCACGGCAGAGGAGGGCGCGGGCGTCCCAGGCACGCGTGGCGCGCCCCGGTAGGGCCTGGCTCCACAAACGTGGCCTGTACTCCTGCGGGCAGTCGACGATTCCCGCCCGCCACTTGTGGTCGCAGGCCGCGTGCGCCACCCACCGCACACGTCGGCGCCCGGTTCGTGCCGGGACCGGAGGAGACCGCGCGCCGTGCCAACGGACTGACGCCTCACGCGAGGCCCCGGGATGGGCAGCTCGGCTCGGAGTCCGTCCGTTCGCGGCGCCGACGAGGCAGGCAGAGCTGCTCTCCTTCGTCTCGTCACCGACCGGCCGACGTGCATGGCGTCGCCGGGGTTTCAAGGTGCCTTTCACATGCTCGAGCCGTACGCGTTTTCAAATGCTTAGCGCACGGTGCAACGGCTTGGTCCAAGGAGTGATTGAACCGACCTCTCATCTACTGCACGACTAAGGAGCGGAAATGCAGTGCAAAAAAGATACAAAAATCGCCAGCGCACATGCACTTTGCTGAAAGAAAAGAACGAGACCAAAAATGGATCGGCTAACCCCTTGCAGCAAAGGTTTTATCCACTCCATCTAACGCCTCTTCTTCCATCCTCCCGTTGTTGATCCCACCAAATCTGCACGACGGAGCCGCGACCTTTTTAAGTACCTGCTTGCTATGTCTACACGGCATGCATCTGAACGGAAAAACGTGAGAAGGTTTTCTTCTTAACAAAATACATCGGGGCGGCTTGCCCCTCGCATGTCGAGTTTTTTTTTTCTTTCTTTTGCAAAACAAGTTAGTATTTCATAGTATTAATACTGAATTTGTAAAGGTAGTGTGAGATGCTACGGAAGTCGGCATGTATTTTTTGGTTCAGAATGAAACATACACAGTCTGTTCGCCTGGCCTTCTGTTTATCAGCCGCTACAGTGTTTGCAGTTATTTTTTCTGCAGCCGCTACAGTGTTCGC